>OX456526.1:136389555-136602055 GCA_949748255.1 Eustalomyia histrio | reverse complement strand
CCCTCCCGAACCTTTCCCTTAATTAAGGGAAATACAATTACTTTATACTTGGGACTAGTTAATGAAAAGAAGAAATTAATTAACGATGGGTATATTTTTCATATAAATGGTGATACCAAAGCATTGATATCAATATACATACATAAAGCTTTACTCCCAAGTATGAATTTAATATTCTGTTTTTTTTTTTTTTTTGATTGAGTTTTAATTTTTTTTTTATTATTACGTATTATATTTTTTATATTTAAAATAAGTCTAATATACATATATTTTTCTAAATGATTATTTGCTTTAAAAATTTTTAATTTACAACTAATCTTTAATTATATAATAGTATACATTAAATACAATTGTGTATCTATAAGAACTGCTTAAAAGAAATTGGATTTAGTAAGCTTAACTATGTTACTTATAAATGGTAATTTACAAAGTTTATGCGTAGTTTTAATGATATAATCAACAAATAAGTAAATTAAGTAAATAAGTTTCAAAATTCATTTACAAAAGGAAATATTAAAATGAAATACTTCTTTAAATTCAAAAAGAAAAAAATTATAGTTAATCCAAATTGTATATAAAGTGGCAAATGAACATAATCAATATTATTGATAATGTTTGAAAAAGTAAATCCAAAAAACAAAGGCGTTTCATAGATATAACATCAATTTGTTGCCTTATTTTATCTTAAACAACTAATGCTATCGCTTAGGTGTCTTTCAAATCAAATATTTATTTAGTTTTAACTTAATTATTTTACATCTCAAGGTTGTAAAATTGTTAGAAAGTTTATACAAATAAATGTATGTAACGGTAGAGGTGTTTTTTCTCTTTCATAAAATGTGTGTTTTTAAAAATAGTGCCTTTGTTTAACTTTCAAAAAAATTATTTTAATTTCACGATTAATAAGTATCAAAAAAGAGCGTTGTTCTGTCTACAATGCTGGAGCACTCTACGCTGCAGAATCGAATGTACTAAAAAAAGAGATGGCATGACAAAAAAATTTGTGCAGAGGTACTTCAGCATTATGTATAAATTAAATAAGAAAAAACTGGTCAACCGTTTTTTTTTGTATAAAAATCTAAGTAAGTTTACTTTCTTAAAATTTTTACTTTTGAAGTTTACTTCGGACTGCGGAGGAAGAATGTCTATCATTTTGAAAAATATTTATTAATTTCATTCAAAAATTTTATATGTACGAATTTGAACCAATGCTACAAGAAAATATAGTTTTATGTTTAAATTTTACCACACTTTACACTACATATATATAAGCTTTGTACACACGCTAACCATTACTGTCTACCAATATCTCTACTATTTCCCAGCATTCGAGATATGAAATGTCATTTTCAAAAAAAAAAAAAATGATAATAAAAATATTACCATTCGTACCACCAAAGATTCTTTTTTAATTTAATGCAATTCTAAATAACCTTTTCTAAAAAATGATTTGCATATAGGTAAAGCTTGACATGTATGTATTGAATTTTCCATCCAAAGAAATTATACATATTTCAAACATTTCAAAATTTAAGATCACATTAACAATATTCTACAAAAAAAAAAAAATAAAATAAACAAAGATAAAATGTAAGTTGAATGATAATAAAAAATTATAGTAGGGTAATATTTAATTGTATTACCAATTTATTTTTCTAAAAATAAATAAAAATTTAAAGTAATGACTACAATTCCTTATCAGGTTTAGATTTATCTGCTGTCGCCGTCGTTGTTGCTGCTGTTGTTGTGGTTTCATTCACTTTAGTTTCTTTAGTCAATTGCCAACGTGTAAATTCAATCATTTGCATAATGCGTATATTTAAATGTGATTTTCTTTGCATTACAGCAGAGAGTTTTGTAAATTCCTGTGAATACATAAAAACTACGGGTATTTTAACATCATTGATGCCATCTCCAGACATAGCAAACATTGGTTGTGTTTCAGCCGATGAACCAGGTTTATTATCACAGACAATTAGGGCTAAAGCACCGGATTTTTGTGCTAAACGGGCTTTACTTACAAATGTACATTCACCACGTTCAGCTACTAGTATCTTACCACGAACCTGTTCAGCATTTGTTAAAGTATCTTCACAAGCTCTCAAGGGTTCGGACATAATAATTTCACCTTCGACAAATTCTTCGCCGGTTAATTCGGGGCTAAAGTGTGAAGGACCTGCCATTAAAGCAGTCCATACGGTCGATTTCTCATCGCTGGTATATGCAACAGCCTAAAAAATAAAAGAGTATTTTGCAACTAAAATGAGTACAAAAAGAAAATGCAACAAGAGTGTTAAAGTAGAATATATCAGATCGGGGAATTTGAAAATGTTTAAATATATTTTTAACAACCATAATTGTACATTCAACTTTTTAAACTAAAGGTGTTAGTTATACTGTAACTATGAGAGAAATATAAATAGAATAGTAGATGACTTAACTTTAAAGGATTTTTTTTTTATACAAAAAGTTTCGGATACGTAAAATCTTTGGAAAATAAAAATATCTCAAAGAAAAACAGACATCACTGGGAGTTGTTTAAAATATTAGATTTTAAATATTTTTAATAGGATAAAATCTTAATATTAATCATGAATAAAATTTATAAAACGAAAAGAAATTATTAGAAATGTTGAATAAGTCCATAAAATGTCAAAGCAATAGTCCTCTGAATATGACATTATTACCCATAGTAAGGCACAAAAATGCATTTATTTCTATTCCTTCCTATTTATTTCTCTCAAATTATTATTTTTTTTTTTTTCAAAAAAAGAAAATATCGCTAACCTTAAGCATTTCTTTTTATTTCTTCCTATTTATTTCTCTCAAATAATTTTTTTTTAAAAAAGAACTATCGTTAACCTTAAAACACCATTAACAAAATAACATAAATAACCGTTAACCTTAAAATAACTTAACGAAATAATTTAAAATTCGTTTAAACCCAAACTAATCTAATGAAATAAAGTAAAATAACCCAACTAAATAATTTTGAAATACCGTTTTCCAATAACACAAACCGAATGAAACGGTTGCCAGCTCTGAAAAATATTAATATTTACCTGTAACTGTGCAAACTGATTCACTGATTGTAATTTTGTTAGTTCTAACATTTCTTGCATAAATAATAAACCCATTTCACCATCTTCAGAAGATTTGGCCTGTTAAGTAAAAATAATAATAATAATAATAAAAACTATTAAATCAAACATAAGCATTAAATAAAATACATTTAATAAAAAGTGCCCCACAGACAATATTACTGCCAAGCAATTAAAAGGAATGGTTTTTGAAGATTTGGTTGTGATTGGTTAATTTTCTAGAATGATCTATGTTCGACACTTAATGAAAAAAAGCAATACAAAAAGAAAGATACAAATTTTACAAAACTAAATTTAAAAAAGACCTACAAAAACCAAAGGAAATGATAACTCACATTATAAAAACTATGAAACAGTCGCACCTTGCCGTCGCCTAAAGAAACCATTGTGATGCCCATGTCATAAACAGTTCGTAAATGATCAGCATTACTTGCTTGAAAGTCCAATGCCCGTAAGCGTTTGGTTGTTGGAGTACGGGGACACGAACCGGTAATGAAATTGCGTAAAGGTTTGCGTACTTTCTCAGGAAAAAGCTTATTTGAAGATGGACAAGTACGCATAAAATCTAAAACATTATGTTCTTCAGATTGACGGAAGTCTAGAAAAGAAAAAGAAAACATTCAAAACAAAAATCATTTTATATAAAAAAATAAACTTACTATAAGTTGAATTGCCTAATTGAGCCAAAGATAACGGCAATAAATGTGCCTCGGTAGTAAACACGAATTCATCTACATTTAATATTAAATCTTGTGGATCCGTAAATAATAAATAGAGATATTTAAATGTTTCGGACAATACAAATGAATCCATACGATCTTCGTGTTTTCCAGTGCGTATATCATTTACGGCCGCATAACCACAAGGAACTTTAGCATATTTTTGTAAAGCTTTCAAAGCCTTTTTGCCCACTTGCAAATAATGATGATCACCAGTGGCACGATACAAGAAGTAGGTTGATTCTATAAATTCTGGTCTTAAATGGTGTTGACCCCAGTGTATTTGGAAGTCGACCGTAAATGCTTCTGGTATAAATGTATGCATTTGCATGACTTGATATAACATTTCATGTGTTTGTACCGCTGGCTTTAAATCGCCTGATAAAACCTGTAAACCTGGCCAGAATGCTAATAATGAATCCATGAAGTTGCGGGATTTTGCATGAGGACGATGCATAAGTACATCTAAAAGCATAGGACCTTCACTAACATATTTCATGACAGCATTGTAATGACGATTAAAACGTGCTAAATATTTATCATCACCCAAAAGAACATACGATTTGAAAAGATATTCATAGTAGGAATCAATGCCTGCACCAACACCAGAATCACGTCGTACCCAATCGCCAGAGTGTACATTTAAGACGGTACCCATAAGATCAGACCCCCGGTGACGTAATTTCCATAAACCATCCATGGCAGCATGAGCTCTGGCTTCGAATATAGGATCCCCTAAAATACAAAAAAAGGTTTTTAAATATTGAATCAGTTTTTCTTATATTTTTAAAGCTTAAATAAACTTATTTTCAAAAAAAAAATAATAAAATTTTTATTAAATTTCTTACCCGTTAATCTTGACAATGCTGCAAATTCCAATAATATTGTACCCGCACATGCTGTACATGTTTCTCTTGATTTTTTCAACTGTTCATCTTTCATGCCAAATCTTAAGTTGACACGTGCATGTGGTATTCCCGTTGAAGTATTAAATGCGGGCAACAAACGATAACCCAAATCTCTTGCCATTTCTAAAAGTTCTCCTTTATACCAAGGCATCACTTGTGCCTTCTTTTGTATGTATTCGGCCAATATATGGCCAGATAATAAACCACCCATCATACGGATGTTGGTTTCAAACACAGATACTATAATATCTGTATCAAATTGAACGTCTCTTATTACTAGCTTAACACCATTTTCAAATTCTGCAAAATCTCCTAGTAATACTAAACTATCCAAAGAGTCCACTAAAGTCATAGAAAAGCTAAACAAAAAGAAGATAGAAATATAAATAATCGCGGCTTAGTAAATATATATGTAGTAAGTGAAGCCAAATAAATTTTTTAAAAATGTTATCATCTCAAAGTTTTATAAACAAAGTGCATTACATAGAGAACAGTTCATTTTAAGTCTGTCTATTTTTTTGCACGTTCCCAACATACCAAATGACTTGAGAAAAATATTATTATAAGCTTACAAACACAAGCCTTAAGCTTGAAAAAGACTTGAGAATATATTGAAAAAGGCTATCGTAACAATTGTAGGAAAATCAAAACGGAACCCTTGTGAAAATATTATGTGTGTATGATTACTATAAGCTTATTCTTGCAATTGTAGAATAAGCCTACAAAAATAATATATTACACTAGGTCACAAATAACAAACTTTTGTCTGTTATTTGTTTCTAGCATACTTTTTCTCATGGATTTGGACCTACTGAACACGAAAATGAATTTTAAAAATTTTTCTGTCGATTGGTTTGCGAGATACAAATTTTTTAATTTTTTTTTTTTAATTTTTGGAGGTACACTTACTATTTTGAGCATATCTTTAGTCTTCTTTGACCTATTTTATCCTACTACTACTCAAAATAAAGACAATTGAGCCGTCTACAACTTATTCTCAGAAAATTTTCAAATCGGGTTAGTAGTTTTGATGTTGGCGGCTTAAAAAGGTTAAAAAACTGCGTTTTTTTAGTAAAAATGTGGCTGAAAAATTCATATAAAAATTCATATAAAATGTAAAACGCGATGTTAACAGCGATTTTAATTTTTTTACGTATAGCTGACACTTTTCCAAAGAAAATAAGCCCTTACTTAACAAAATCTGATGACAAATGGCCGACTTATTATTTTTTTGGTAAACGACCGAAATTCCGCTATTTCACGATTTTTTGATTTTCATTATTTGCACAGCTTACCTACCCAACGCAAACGAATAAATACATTTGAACTTAATTTAAAATAAACAAAGTAGTCTTCGTATATTATTTTTTAATTTATTTACAGCACTACATGCTCAATGTATCGCACAATTAGCTAAACTAACGAAATTAAACTAACTAATTAAATTAAGCAAATCAACGCACAAAAAAATGAGTAAAAACAAAGATATAAGTGTACATTTTATGCCATGTGGAAAAACTGCTGACTTCTTCTTTGTTTTTTGTGTTCGCTGCAATCGGTCTCACGTATTAGGGTCCAAATATAGTCACCCATCATAGCCGTGTCATAGTTGCCCTGATAGCGTCGTTCCATAGCCTTCAATTCCTGATGAAAGCGCTCGCCGTGTTCGTCGCTCACGTCTTCTAAATTCTCAGGGAAAAAATCCAAATGAGAATCCAGAAAGTGTATTTTAAGTGACATGTGCACTCCCATGGCTTCATAGTTCTTTACCAGATCCTCAACTATGTCCTTATAATTCGGGCTTTTGTTGTTTCCTAAAAAGTTTTCCACAACAAGCCTGAAGGAATTCCATGCTGCGGCTTCGATGGGTGATAACAGCTTTGGGAATTTTTCATCTTTCAACATTTTTTTTATCTCGGGTCCTGCGAAGACTCCTTCTTTAATTTTTGCCAGCGAAAGGTAAGGGAAAATTGACCGTAAATAGGCAAAAGCTTCACCTTCTTTGTCTAATTTTTTGGCAAAATTTTTAATCAAACCCAATTTTATGTGCAGCGGCGGAAGTATTATATTTTCACGGTTCTCTATTAGTGGTTTGCGCTGAACATTCGCTTCTCCAACTACAGGTTTCGTTCGTACCGGCCATTTTTTTTTTATATAATGCTGATCATCAGCGCGGCTATTCCAAAGGCACAGAAAACAGCAATGTCGCGTATAGCCTCCTTGGAGTCCACACAGAATGGCCACAACTTTAAGGTCGGCGCATATTTTCCAATTGTATTTCCTATACTCTATGCATTTCAGCAAAATGTCCATAGTTTCATAGTTCTCCTTTGAATGAACCGCATGAGCAATAGGAACAGATGGCTTTTCATTCCCATTATGTAAGAGAACTGCCTTCAAGCTCTCTTTGTTGCTGTCAATAAACAACCTCCATTCGTTGGGGTTGTGAATTTGGTGAAGCTCTTGGAACAAGCCTGAAATGTCGCTGCAAAAACATATTTGGTCTTTCTTTGTATAAAATTTTGCATACTCCTTGTGACGGTTTCTGTACGCTGATACTTTCACTTCTGAAGCCGCAAATCCACACTGTATCATCCGAGACGCAAAAAGTTCGGATTTCTCCTTAGTGAGACCAAAATCGCGCACCCAATCGTTTAGTTCGGCCTGTGAAAGTAATTTTCGCTTTGCACCCGGCTCAAATTCGCTTGCATTTGACTCAGACTCTTCTTCTGACGATTCTGCTTTTTGAAGAGATGCACCAGGGCACACTGGATATGGCACATCATGCGAATGTGGTACTGGAAGCGCAAACGATCCCACTTGAGCGTAGTTCCATTTAAAAAATCTTCCTACCCCACTGTTTGTGGTGAGGCAAAAATAACAGTCTGTGGAATGGCATAGCGGCTTTTTCCACATCATTGGTGTATCGAATTTCATATGGCGGCTAAAATTAAAATAAATTACTATATTCGCTATGTATAATGTGTTTAAATAAAAATTCTTACCTTCCGCCAGCTGCCCAGTTGGTTAAGATTATATAGCAAAGATCACACAGCGACTTAGGTGTCCATGGTTCTGTGATATTTGGTGAAATACCAAAATAATTCAAATAGTGCAATTGTACTGCTGGAGTAAACTTGTGTGCGTGATTTTTTTTTATAAACTGGCCACAAACATTGCAGAAATTGTCTGGATCGTTCAAACACTCGAACACACGTAGTCTTTTACTCATTGTCTTCCTTGCGTTTTCTAAATATTAACTTCTTTACACTTTCACAGACAGTTTTGAAATGCAATTGATAACCGTGTCTCCTTATGTTTAAATATGTATGAGCATGTAGTGCTGTAAATAAATTAAAAAAAAATATACGAAGACTACTTTGTTTATTTTAAATTAAGTTCAAATGTATTTATTCGTTTGCGTTGGGTAGGTAAGCTGTGCAAATAATGAAAATCAAAAAATCGTGAAATAGCGGAATTTCGGTCGTTTACCAAAAAAATAATAAGTCGGCCATTTGTCATCAGATTTTGTTAAGTAAGGGCTTATTTTCTTTGGAAAAGTGTCAGCTATACGTAAAAAAATTAAAATCGCTGTTAACATCGCGTTTTACATTTTATATGAATTTTTATATGAATTTTTCAGCCACATTTTTACTAAAAAAACGCAGTTTTTTAACCTTTTTAAGCCGCCAACATCAAAACTACTAACCCGATTTGAAAATTTTCTGAGAATAAGTTGTAGACGGCTCAATTGTCTTTAATTTGAGTAGTAGTAGGATAAAATAGGTCAAAGAAGACTAAAGATATGCTCAAAATAGTAAGTGTACCTCCAAAAATTAAAAAAAAAAAATTAAAAAATTTGTATCTCGCAAACCAATCGACAGAAAAATTTTTAAAATTCATTTTCGTGTTCAGTAGGTCCAAATCCATGAGAAAAAGTATGCTAGAACCAAATAACAAAATGGCTGTTGCCTAGTGTTATTAATAGTTGAAAAAGAGAAATCATAATTATTTGCTTTAGTTTAATTATTTTTTATTTTAATTTTAAAAATAAATAATAATAACTCATTTTAAATATAAAAAATAATAATTCATTTTAAATATAAATAATAATAATTAATTTTAACTAGAAATAAAGATAATTAAATTTAATATGCAATTGCACGTTCACTATATAAAATTTACAACTAAATGTACACGCAAAACACGTTTGACAAATTCAAAGAAAAAGTAATGCCACTTGTTGCATGCATTATAAGCGTAGAACAAAGACAACAAGACTAGAATGTATTGAAAAATATTTCTATTTCAATCGTCATATTGCGTTGTTCAATATGTGTATGTTATTAATAGCATACTTTAGAAAAAGTTATGTATAATAATCTTTTCTCAAGCTTGTGAATTCACATTGTATAAACATTATAATAAGCGAAGTTAAGAAAAGCTTAAAACACACTATTAATATAAGCTTATTCTCAAGTTTGATTCCTTTATGGTATATTGGGTTTCTATTTACTGACTTTTTTGTACCGTTCCCTTCTTATCCCTCTTTTAGTTGATTTGATTTTAAACAATTTTTTCATAATTTTTATATTTACTAGTTTTTACTAGAAATATAAATGTATTTAATACAATAATGCAATAAAATAAAATCAAATTAAAATTTAATGATAACACACAAGAGGTTTCATTTTTAATTTTATCAAAATGTTGTTATTAGAAAAAAAATCTTTTCAATATACATACATAGATTAGACCATGGCATAACAACACCAAGTAAGATAATTAGATAGAATTTTGATTATTTATTTGACATTATAGGGTTCTTTGTTAACTTTTTGTATGATTTTTTGTAATTTTGATGTTGTAATCAAGGGAGCATATTTTTATCATGCCTACCTGAAATAGTTTAGGGAAGTAAAAAAATATTATTTTATGTGAGTAAAAAGTATTATTTAAAATTTACGGTATATTGGAATAAGGTAATAACGAACTTGAAGGAACCTTGCATTTACCAAGCAGTGTCTCAAACGTTACACGCCGATTTGGATGAAACTCGGATGGGCGACAGAGAATAGAAATCTCAGGTTTGCTAGTTTTTTTTATCTGATATTCCTCATGTTTGTAGGGTGAAAAATGGCGTCAAAATTTTGGTACTTTTTGGTTTTTTTTTTAATTATTTTAATATTTCTTATAAAGAAACTATAAAAAAGTGGTATTAATAGAAAGATACGAGTATATTTCAAAGCACCATATAAAGGTACCTTCCCAGCCAGAAATTTCCGATGGTAAAAAAATTAAGTACTGGCAAAGCACTGATTGCCAATGCCACAACAAATTAGATGCTGGCAGAGCACTTATTGAAACGCTCTGCCAACGTTAGTAAAAAGTGCTTTGCCAGTACTTGACTTACAAAATTTACAATCGTTAAAATAATAAAAGCACTGGCACAGCGTTGGTTTTGTACGCTTCCCTAAGGTTGACAAAAAGTGCTTTGCCAGTACTTGATTTACAAAATGTACAAACTTAAAACTAAATAAGCACTGGCAAAGACCTAGTTTAGAACGTTGTCCCAACGTTAGAAAAAAGTGCTTCGCCAGTACTCGATTAATAAATAATATACTGTTTTTATTAATTTTTAATATTGTCATTTTCTTCTGGCTTTTAGTGTACTGTTAAATGCTTTGCCAACTCTTAATAATTTTGGGTCTGGCAAAACACTCAATTTACTATCCCAAAAGCACTTTATTGTTTGTTTCGCCAATACTTTGCAACGCTTTGAAAAAGAAACGGCCAAGCCCTGCCCGGTGTTACCATTTTGGGGTGGCAAAGCACTATTATTTTCAAAATTTTTTGCTCTGCCAACGCTTGCACCGCCGGTAAAAGCACTGGGTTAACGCTTTACGGTTTGCATTTTTCTGCCTGGGTTAGTTTTGTACTATTTTTGTTGCTTAGTTGTTGATGTAAAAAAGATATAAAATTTTTGATAGTTTTTATGGAGATGTACAGGTTGGTTGAAAAGTTCCTGCGCTCACCAAGAGATGGCACTGCTAGCTCCAAACTTTTTTTTCTCAAGTTTGTATAACTGTCCTGGGAACACATGCAAAGTTGCAAGTCATTCTGTCAATTCTTTCTTTGTTTACAAGACATTTGAAGTTGACGTGTCATTGATTTTTTTTAATATGGAATAAAATTAATATCGTGCAGTCATTAGATTCTTTGTTTTGAAGGGTTTAAAAGCAAAGGAAATTTATGAACAATTGTTAGAGGTGTATAAGGAGTCCTCACCTTCAAAACGCACCGTTGAATTTTGGGCTGGTGAATTTAAACGTGGTCGTACCAGCCTTAAATACGATCCACGCGAAGGACGCCCAAAAACTGCAACCACAGCAGATATCATTGAGCAGGTACATAATATGGTTAGTGAAGATTCAAGTTTGACTAAGCGTGAAATTGCTAATGCAATAGGCATCTCAGACGAACGAGTACTCCATATTTTATATGAAAAATTAAGTATAAAAAAACTGTTTGGAAAGTTAGTGCCGCACACATTAACAATTCAACAAAAACTGGATCGAAAACAAATTTCACAGCGTAATTTGGAGCGTTTTAAGCTGAATAAAACTGACTTCTTGCGTCGTTTTATAACTATGGATGAGACTTGGATCTACCACCATGATACTAAATTGAAACAAGAACGTTTACAGTGGACTGAAGCTGGTTGTTCGGCTACAAAGCAGGTGAAGTCACAACGATCAGCAAAGAAGGTTATGTCAAAATTTATATACTATATTATTTCTAGTGTTTCCAATTCGCTTAATCGATTAGCTGGTTCCTCGATTAATCGTTTCTAAATATGATTAATATTAGTGCAAAATTTCCAATTTATTTTTTTATCGAGCATCAATTTTTTTATTTCATTTTTTTTCAAAAAATATTTTAGACAAAAAAATTAAAAATTAATATTGTTTTAATTTGGTAATATCTGTGATAAAAAATATTTTAGTAAATTTTTTTTAACTTTTAAGGTCAAATTTCAATTGTTTAGGGCTGATTTTAAGAAACAACAAAACTTTTTAATGACTTTTTAAGTGGATGTCCTATTTTTAGACATGAGTCGATATATTCAATTAAGTCGATATAGGCAATTTAAGTTTGTAGGTGTAATTTTTAATTAGATTTCAATATCCACTTTTTTAAAATTAGTAAATTTTTTTTGCTAATTTTAGCAAATCGGTTTTCAAAAATTTTTAAAATGATTTCTGAAACTAGCAACAAAAATTTGTAAATATTCTGTAAAAATTATGTAATTTGTTAAATGCAAATAGCAAAAAGATTTGCTAAATAATATTTTTTTTGCAAAAATCAGTACAAAAATAGTAAAGAGGGATTGAAACCCTTTTACAAATTTTTTTACAAACTCTTTATTTTCTGAGCGTAGATGGAATTCCATTTATGACATTGTTCAAGCCTTATTGGAATACAGAAGTTTTTGTTCGGAATTACTGGATGCTGCATTAACTATAGATGATAATATTTGGAATATTTGTGAAGAATTCTTTGAAATTTTTGCATTTGTTAAAAAATTAACTCTGAAACTACAAGAAGAAAAGATGACTTAAGGCGAATTTTATAGAATCTGGCTTAGTTTTAAATAAGAGCTAACAAAAGATGACAAAACACACTTTCACAAGAATTTTATTTAAATATTATAAAGAGAGAATCAATATCTTGTTTTTTCAAAAGATGATGAAGATGTGCTCGAACAAGCTCTAAAAAAGAAGGAACGATTTTCTAAAGCAAGTTCTTCAAATAAGAGGGCCTTTTCAGCCTTGAAATTCATTTTGTCGACACAAAGAACAAAATAAAAAGATAAAAACTTAAAAAATATATATAAAATATAAAATTAAACGAAAATTTCTTTAAAAAATAAATAAATAAACTATTAATAAAACATATGTATTCAATTTAAGGATTAAACCCGAACCCTGAACCGAACCTGAACTTGTTATTTCGAACCTGAACCAGATCCTGAACCTATTTTTTCAGGTTTCAGCCCCTGATTTAAAACTCAAATAATTGTTCGACACGAATAATCGATTAAAATAGGTCGATAAACCGGTTAAATTTTTAATATTAATTTTTGCGTTATTTTTCTTAAAACTTCTTAATTTTCTTAACTTTGGCAAGAAAATTGTAGAAAAACACATAAACTACAATAAATAAATAATTACAATCAAATTCTTTTCAAATCGACTGAATCAAAGAAAATGTTATATAGGATTTAGAAAATATGATAGATAACACTAGGTCACAAATAACAAACTTTTGTCTGTTATTTGTTTCTAGCATACTTTTTCTCATGGATTTGGACCTACTGAACACGAAAATGAATTTTAAAAATTTTTCTGTCGATTGGTTTGCGAGATACAAATTTTTTAATTTTTTTTTTTTAATTTTTGGAGGTACACTTACTATTTTGAGCATATCTTTAGTCTTCTTTGACCTATTTTATCCTACTACTACTCAAATTAAAGACAATTGAGCCGTCTACAACTTATTCTCAGAAAATTTTCAAATCGGGTTAGTAGTTTTGATGTTGGCGGCTTAAAAAGGTTAAAAAACTGCGTTTTTTTAGTAAAAATGTGGCTGAAAAATTCATATAAAAATTCATATAAAATGTAAAACGCGATGTTAACAGCGATTTTAATTTTTTTACGTATAGCTGACACTTTTCCAAAGAAAATAAGCCCTTACTTAACAAAATCTGATGACAAATGGCCGACTTATTATTTTTTTGGTAAACGACCGAAATTCCGCTATTTCACGATTTTTTGATTTTCATTATTTGCACAGCTTACCTACCCAACGCAAACGAATAAATACATTTGAACTTAATTTAAAATAAACAAAGTAGTCTTCGTATATTTTTTTTTAATTTATTTACAGCACTACATGCTCATACATATTTAAACATAAGGAGACACGGTTATCAATTGCATTTCAAAACTGTCTGTGAAAGTGTAAAGAAGTTAATATTTAGAAAACGCAAGGAAGACAATGAGTAAAAGACTACGTGTGTTCGAGTGTTTGAACGATCCAGACAATTTCTGCAATGTTTGTGGCCAGTTTATAAAAAAAAATCACGCACACAAGTTTACTCCAGCAGTACAATTGCACTATTTGATTTATTTTGGTATTTCACCAAATATCACAGAACCATGGACACCTAAGTCGCTGTGTGATCTTTGCTATATAATCTTAACCAACTGGGCAGCTGGCGGAAGGTAAGAATTTTTATTTAAACACATTATACATAGCGAATATAGTAATTTATTTTAATTTTAGCCGCCATATGAAATTCGATACACCAATGATGTGGAAAAAGCCGCTATGCCATTCCACAGACTGTTATTTTTGCCTCACCACAAACAGTGGGGTAGGAAGATTTTTTAAATGGAACTACGCTCAAGTGGGATCGTTTGCGCTTCCAGTACCACATTCGCATGATGTGCCATATCCAGTGTGCCCTGGTGCATCTCTTCAAAAAGCAGAATCGTCAGAAGAAGAGTCTGAGTCAAATGCAAGCGAATTTGAGCCGGGTGCAAAGCGAAAATTACTGTCACAGGCCGAACTAAACGATTGGGTGCGCGATTTTGGTCTCACTAAGGAGAAATCCGAACTTTTTGCGTCTCGGATGATACAGTGTGGATTTGCGGCTTCAGAAGTGAAAGTATCAGCGTACAGAAACCGTCACAAGGAGTATGCAAAATTTTATACAAAGAAAGACCAAATATGTTTTTGCAGCGACATTTCAGGCTTGTTCCAAGAGCTTCACCAAATTCACAACCCCAACGAATGGAGGTTGTTTATTGACAGCAACAAAGAGAGCTTGAAGGCAGTTCTCTTACATAATGGGAATGAAAAGCCATCTGTTCCTATTGCTCATGCGGTTCATTCAAAGGAGAACTATGAAACTATGGACATTTTGCTGAAATGCATAGAGTATAGGAAATACAATTGGAAAATATGCGCCGACCTTAAAGTTGTGGCCATTCTGTGTGGACTCCAAGGAGGCTATACGCGACATTGCTGTTTTCTGTGCCTTTGGAATAGCCGCGCTGATGATCAGCATTATATAAAAAAAAAATGGCCGGTACGAACGAAACCTGTAGTTGGAGAAGCGAATGTTCAGCGCAAACCACTAATAGAGAACCGTGAAAATATAATACTTCCGCCGCTGCACATAAAATTGGGTTTGATTAAAAATTTTGCCAAAAAATTAGACAAAGAAGGTGAAGCTTTTGCCTATTTACGGTCAATTTTCCCTTACCTTTCGCTGGCAAAAATTAAAGAAGGAGTCTTCGCAGGACCCGAGATAAAAAAAATGTTGAAAGATGAAAAATTCCCAAAGCTGTTATCACCCATCGAAGCCGCAGCATGGAATTCCTTCAGGCTTGTTGTGGAAAACTTTTTAGGAAACAACAAAAGCCCGAATTATAAGGACATAGTTGAGGATCTGGTAAAGAACTATGAAGCCATGGGAGTGCACATGTCACTTAAAATACACTTTCTGGATTCTCATTTGGATTTTTTCCCTGAGAATTTAGGAGACGTGAGCGACGAACACGGCGAGCGCTTTCATCAGGAATTGAAGGCTATGGAACGACGCTATCAGGGCAACTATGACACGGCTATGATGGGTGACTATATTTGGACCCTAATACGTGAGACCGATTGCAGCGAATACAAAAAACAAAGAAGAAGTCAGCAGTTTTTCCACATGGCATAAAATGTACACTTATATCTTTGTTTTTACTCATTTTTTTGTGCGTTGATTTGCTTAATTTAATTAGTTAGTTTAATTTCGTTAGTTTAGCTAATTGTGCGATACATTGAGCATGTAGTGCTGTAAATAAATTAAAAAATAATATACGAAGACTAATTTGTTTATTTTAAATTAAGTTCAAATGTATTTATTCGTTTGCGTTGGGTAGGTAAGCTGTGCAAATAATGAAAATCAAAAAATCGTGAAATAGCGGAATTTCGGTCGTTTACCAAAAAAATAATAAGTCGGCCATTTGTCATCAGATTTTGTTAAGTAAGGGCTTATTTTCTTTGGAAAAGTGTCAGCTATACGTAAAAAAATTAAAATCGCTGTTAACATCGCGTTTTACATTTTATATGAATTTTTATATGAATTTTTCAGCCACATTTTTACTAAAAAAACGCAGTTTTTTAACCTTTTTAAGCCGCCAACATCAAAACTACTAACCCGATTTGAAAATTTTCTGAGAATAAGTTGTAGACGGCTCAATTGTCTTTAATTTGAGTAGTAGTAGGATAAAATAGGTCAAAGAAGACTAAAGATATGCTCAAAATAGTAAGTGTACCTCCAAAAATTAAAAAAAAAAAAATAAAAAATTTGTATCTCGCAAACCAATCGACAGAAAAATTTTTAAAATTCATTTTCGTGTTCAGTAGGTCCAAATCCATGAGAAAAAGTATGCTAGAACCAAATAACAAAATGGCTGTTGCCTAGTGTAATTTTTATTTTTGTTTCAATTCCTATAAAAAATAAATTTTAAATAAATTTAAAATTATATTTTAGTATTCAATTTAAATAGAGCTTTCAACCTCCGTATACATACATGTATTCGGAGCTGACAAAAAATCTCATCAGAATGCGAAGTTTTAGAAAAGCCAGAGCCTCTAAGCAGAGCTTTAACAAAAAACCTATTAAAATATATCGTTAGCTGAAATGCAAAAGGGCGTAACTAACATTTCTATTTATTTATGGGAGAAACAAAAAACAATTTAACAAATTTGTAAATAAATCTGACAGTTTCGATTATAGAACGATAAATACAGTACTTCATAATCACTCAACCCCATTTCAAATTTGTACAGGGCAAGCAAAAAACTTGGAAAATTAAAAACATCTGAAATTGTAATTTTGTTCATAAAACCCTTATTCTTAATCGTAAAAGCCAGAAATTTTGTGTATACATGTATTTTAGCCAAATGAATTATAATAGTCAATAAAACCGGTTTTAAAAATTTTGTTAGGTACGCCCTTTTGCATTTTAGCTAACGATATATTTTTTTCTTTATACCAATGAAACACCCCTGTAGGAAATGTCAATTGTGAAACTGTACTGATTCACTATTGACTTTGTCACCAGTACATCTGACTAATTTTGCCCCAGCCATCGCTTTCTGCTATAGACATTTAACATGTGCATGTCATTGCGAATCTACACAACTATTGACTAGGTGTTGACATTGGAACCAGAAATTCACTAGCACATTTTAGTAATTCTAGTCTACACTTTTGGAACTTTTTACTTGATTTTAAGATTAAACAGGTGCATTTATTTTGTTAATTAGATATTTTATTAATACATTTTTTTTTTTATAAATTTCATTAAAGAAAAAAAAAATTGTTCTTGCAAATTTAATTTTGGAGTAGACAAATCTTTAAAAGACTGCACAAAATCATCCGCAGGCTTCGTAAAATCTTCATCAGGCTTCACAAAAACTCTAAAGTTGCAATTTTCACTAAAAATTGTTGCCTCTTATTATTTTTTTTATAGGAAATTTATTGTTTTTTCACAAGTTTTTTGTAATTTCTTTTGCTCAATATATATTTTGTTTAAATTTGTATATTTACCTTTTAAATTAATATTTCTTTATATTTTTATTAAAAACTTTAATTTTGAATGCAGCTATGCACATGTATTTTCAACAATATAAAACAATCAAAAATCAAGAACAAGCACAGCTTTACAGCTGCAAAAAAGGAATGTAAATAGTATAGACGCTTTGTAGACATGTCACCAAAACGACACCCAAAATAGTCGACAAAAGTGGTGACTTGTAGAGACTTGACCCCAGGCTTCCTACAAGGACGTGACTAGGTATATTCCTAACAAACACTATGACGTTACTTATGTTATAAAATAATAATAAACAAGTAAAAAAGGGCTAAATTATTATATTATAAATGTTATTATTCTCATAGTATGTAAGACAATAAATGTAATCGAACAATAAGAAGACTTAATAACATTTTTACTTACTTAACAGAAAAAAAAATAGATACAGAAAAATTGTACAAATTTGTATGGACAATTTAGAGGTACCTTCACATTTTCACTCATAACTTTTGAACCGCTTGACCGATTTTGCTCATTTTAAATACCAAACTGCTCGGGAGGATGTTCAATAATCTGGGTAAAAATAGGCACCCCCGCTTGCGTCTTCGCGTCGTGATCGCCATTTCAACAGACAGACAGACGGACAGACAGATGGACATCGCTAAATCGACTTAAAATTGCAAAAGGACCACGAATATATATACTTTATGGGGTTTTAAACCAATATTTCGACATGTTACAAACGGAATGACAAACTGATATATACCCTCCACCATATATGGTCGAATTGCTTTAAATTCGAAAACTTTATTTTCTACAAAACAGTTAAATTTAAAATTCAATGAACAAATTTATAAAAACTAAAAAATAGCATAGAATTTTGTTTCTAATTCGATTTATCAACAAATTTTGATGAAGTAGGAACTTTAGTAGAATTAAGTTGTTTAGTCAAAAATATTTAAGAGTTCTCCTATTTGAATTCTTAATTTCACAAACACATAAAAATCGGTGAGTCTTTTTCAGGAATATGCTTGATTTTTATATATTTTGTAATAGATAACCTCTGTTACTCTCAAACTTAAACCAGGTAGTGAAAGAGTCAAGGAACAGTGGCAGTTCTATCAAATATTATTTATGAATTTCGGAAACACTATAGAATAGTTTAATAATTACATTTTTTTTTGAATGTGGCTTTTGGTTAGTTGGAAAATTTTATAACTTCTCTACAATAACAAATAAATATAATAAATAAATAGCTTTATCGACAAAATGTCGATACAAAAAAAAAATGTCTACACTGTGTTTATCTTTTTCATGTCCGTAATTTTAAGTGCTTAGATCAGGGATGGAAAACATGGTACAATTGTACTTTTTTTGGTACATTTTTACCTTGGTTGGTACCGTGGTACTACTGGGGCTCATTTAGTACAATTTGAAATTTTTCAAAATTTCAACTTATAACTTGATAAAACAACTTAACATAAAGTCGACTTTTTTAAAAAGTAACTTTAAATTAAAAATCTGTTTTTATTTATTCAGCTACTATAGTAAAAAATAAAGTCAGTTTTAAGTTGAACCGCCTCTAAATTGGTGTCACATCAAATGTATCAAATGTTTCTATACTCATTGTACTGAAATATTCGAAAGTGGCAACATTGAACAGCTGATTTTAAATTAACTCTCAAAACAAAAAAGTGTATTATTGTTAAAAAGCTTTTAAATGCCTTTAAATTTTTTAATAGCAAATCCTGAAAAGGTTAAATTGCCCTCCAGGGAGGCGGACAGACAGAAAAAAAGGTGTGACATTTATAAAAATTAGAGTAAAATTTTACAAAGTTTTGTGGTAATTATACGACTACATAAAATTAACGATAAATTTTGTTTCACCCCGTCAATTTAAATTTTTTTAAGTCTTTTTAGTGTCTAAGCAAATCTGACTCAATACGATAAAATTGGTAAAAAAAAAGCGGAACAAATTTTGGTACCGTGAGGATCGAAAAAGTACAATTTGTTTGTCTGGTTGGTACAATAACAGAAAACATATTTTCCATCCCTGGCTTAGATCAGTGATCGGCACTCATAGCACTCAGAAGCCGAACACAATCGGCAATTTACACGTACACAACACGAATGTCTACAAATCTCACAGCTAAGAAAGAGCACAAAAGTACAATTATTTCATTTAGTAGTACGCTAACTTTCAACAGAGCAAGTGTATGCTGCTTTGCTGAAGAAATAAAGTACACTCTAAAAATTTGTTTTTTTTTTGATTGTTGGTATTTTTTGTTTTTCGTTTACATTTTAAATTAAAAATGTGCAACGTTGAGTGGGAAGATTATTTTTGAAATATATTAAATGAGGCAAAGTGCCTTGTATGCAATCAAAAAAATTATTATTATCATTATTATGAATTATTTTAATTTTTTATAATAGAGAAAACAAAAACATGAACTATTTTAATTCAATGACTATGGATATTCTCTTATCGATGAATTCAATTATTAACTTATTCATTCATTTATTTATCAAGAAAGATAAAATAATTTCTTATGGTGTAAAACACCAATACAAACATATTCTCTCTTTCTGCCGACCACTGGCTTAGATACATACCGTGTAGACGTACAAAAATCAATAGATTTCTAAACACTGGTAGGTATCTAAATCTGAAGAGTTCACTTCCATTAAAATGTCTGACAAGATTTTCATTTTTAGAAACCTCAAATTACTCCTAAGAAAATAATATTTATTTATTTCTTTATTTATTTATAATTCAACTATAATACAAAAGTGTACTGTATTACACACATTGCAATACTCCTAAGCCAAATCTTAAAAACAAAATGGCAATTCATAATAATATAAAAATTCTTTACATCATATAAAAATTACAAAAAATATTCTATAATAATTCAAAAATATACAAATACTTATCAACCTCTCATATTGACTCCCTAGGCATAATATATATAAAAGTATTAATTAAAAGTAATCAGTATTTGACCTATATCGATGGCAACAAAATGTAAAAGACATTATTCAAACATAATTGCCTTAGATTTAGTAGAATTTTATGCAAGAGAATTATCTGAAGTCCACTCCAAAATGCGTTTTAGAGAATTATTAATGTTACTTTTTAACAACTCAGACAACCTACGATTACCATTAATAAGTAAAAAGACATCATCAGCATACATAAACGATTTGAAAATTCACGAATTTAAGAATGTAGAGTACAAACAGAACTAGAACAAACCTCTGAGGAAAAGCAGAATGTAGCAAAAGTAAACTAGACATTAAGCCATTAACAGCAACAATCTTTGATCTGCCAGTTAATTAGAAAAATTAAAAATAACCAAAAGTTTAAAAATCAATTGTACATGGTAAATGTAATTAAAAGCTTTAGAGAAATCAAGGTAAACTAGAACACTCAGCTTATTACAATTTACATCCTCTCTTATAGTATCAGTAAGTTTCAGAAGCAATGATTTAATACTATGACCTTGACGAAAGGCATATTGAGACAAATCCTAATGCATGATTCTTCAAATAGTCTTAGAATGCTTTGAATTATCCCGAACAAACACTTTATAAACCAATAGAGATATAAATTAATGTTTTATTACAAAAACAGCTTTTTTGTATTTTTATTAATGAACGATTGCATTGAACGATTAATCGCTAATTTTTCCAATTAATCGACTCGAATAACCGATTAATCTAATTTTTCAATTTTTCACAACACCCCAACCGTTTAACCGGCAAGGTCGAATAATTGGAAACAGCAGCATTTATTCAAACTTAAAATTATAAATTAATTGTTGGTTAAAAAAATTAATTACACTCTATTATTAGATATATACAGTAGAGGTGGAGAACTATCGATAGCACTATCGGCACTATCGATGGTTGGGAACTAGCGAGCTACTATCGATAGCAGCCAGCCATTGTCGATAGTGCCCGATGTGCCATCGATAGTTTGTTTTTCACATCACCAAAAAGTAAAATTTACGCTTTTATTTGTGGCGGCTGCTAAAAAAATATTTGTGAAAAAATTAATCAAAAAAAGTGATACTACAATAAAGAGAATTGGATCGCTTTCTTCAAAGAGGTATAATGCTTACTTTTAAATTAGTTATGAAGTATTTTGAATATGTGTCTAATTTAAGGTAAACGTCAGGGTTCCTCACACTCAGTGTGTCGAGCGCTGAAAGACATGCATGCGATTGCAGCAGCACGGACTCGGAGAAAGATTTGGCGACCGAGAGGCAAACACAAAAAAAGAAAAGTAAAATCTCACAAGTATGGAAATTTTTTAAAAGGTTAGATGACGAAAAATTTGCAAAGTGCATTAACTGCGGAAAGGAGTACAAAACCAGCGGAAATACTTCAAATTTGTACGATCATCTGAAAAGATTCCACCCTGGCTTGGAAAATCATGTCCCCGATTCCAGTACTCCAGCTGCAGCTATTTCGGTGGATACTGACAACATCGCATCGACAAGCAGCAGTGGCAGATCGTCGATGCATTCTGTAGCTTCTTACTTTAAAAGAGCCGTTTTGTACGACACAAACTCAAAGCGAAAAAATGACATTAACAAGGCTTTGACGGAAATGATTGCCAAGGATGTGCAGCCTTATAACATAGTTGAAAATGAAGGCTTTGTAAACTACAGTCAGGTATTGGATCCCCGATATAAGCTTCCAAGCAAAACACACTTTAGAGATGTGCTGATGCTTAATATGTTCAAGGAAACATCAGCTAAATTAACAACAATGCTAGAAGGTATTTCTGATATATCGATCACATGTGACTTGTGGACATCGAGAGCCAACGATAGCTTTTTGACCGTCACATGCCATTTTGTGCATGATTATAATTTAAAAACAGCGTCATTAGCCTCAAGAAAACTGTTGAATACTACTAACCACTCGGGGCAAAATATTGCAGACACTTTGCAAGATATTTTAAATCATTGGAATGTGCTCAACAAAACCGTTTGTATTGTTACGGATAACGCCAGTTCAATGCTAAAAGCGTGCGAAATATATATTATAGTGGACGGGACCATCGTCGACTTTCGATAGTACTATCGTCAACTATCGATGGTTGTGAAATTACTATCGCCTACTATCGATGGCGCCCACTATCGATAGTTCTCCACCTCTAATATACGGTCATGTGCGAAAAAATAGAGACACTTGCATGCAACAAATTTAAAGTGAAAAAACACACATACATTTTGGGAAGAAACTAACAGTATTATTTTTAGATTATAGTACAACAACAACTCTTCCTTTTAAGCAACAATTCATACTTTGTTGTTGCAATTGAAAAAAAAAACAACATTAAAAAGTATTATAATTTCCTATAGTCGAATGTGAATAAAAATAGGGACGTTAAGAAAATTGTTTGAAATATTATTAGTATTTTATATTTGTTTTTATGGAAATGTAATAGTGATTATTGTATGTGGTAGATGTTCCCATTTATGCATCATATTTATGTAAATAAGTTTACCAAGTATGGAAAAAGGTATGGGATATAGAAAATCGGAACAGATTACCATATGCATGGAATTTTCAAATTTTGTTTCTGCCATACTACTTCGTTGGTATTGTTTATTAATTCTAAGCCAAACAAAAGAAGACCTGATAGCTATTAAGTCCTTTGAAAGGTGATTTCCTGTTGAAAATCAAAAATTATTCACAAATTTTAAAGAGCATCGAAAGTTAAATTTTGTTTTTTGGGGTTTTCAATTCACATTTTAATAATTAGTTAATAATTTTTAAAAGTAATATTGTAAGTAAGTAATATTGTTAGTTTACTTTAAATTTTTGCACGCATATGACTGTATATATAAATTATCTTTTTTTTTTAAAACAGAGCCTTTACAATGTGAACACTGTCTAGAGAGCCTGACAATCAACTATATTTTCAAAGAATGCCCATTAACCGCTTCTGATGAACCTCTAGAATTTATCTTCAACTCCCACAACAAGGATTCAATCAAGAGAATCAAGAATATTTTGAAATCTACAAATGTTCTGAATGAAATTTGAACTAATCATATATAGTGTAATGGCCTAGTAGGATTCAATCAAGAGAATCAAGAATATTTTGAAATCTACAAATGTTCTGAATGAAATTTGAACTAATCATATATAGTGTAATGGCCTAGTAGTCCACACTATTAATTTTTTAAGTATTTTGAAAATTAAACCTTTTGCAAAATACTTCCAATAAATAAATAAATTATCTTTCTAATAATGTCCATATTGTTAAATACGAACAGAAAGGTGATTTCCTGTTGAAGAGGCTGTTATCCTTTACTACATTTTAATTTGATAAATCTACAGATTCTAATCAATTTTTTATTCGTTAGGGATTTTGTTGATTTTTTGTTTACAGAAAAGCTTTTAAATTTTGTAATTTGTTTCCAATAAGGCCTTAAATTGTGATACTATTTTCAAATTCTTATATTTAGTATTCTATCCATGAAGAAAAATCTAATGGTTCTTATCGAAGAAACTTTTAGTTTTTCATTACAAAAACAAATTTCGGACAATACAATGTCAAACTTTGTATTGAGATTTTCATTAATCAACTTTGTATTGAGATTTCAAACTTTGTATTGAGAATTTTATAAAACAAGTGACAAAATTGTTTGTTTTTTTTAGAAAATAAACTTACTTTCCCAAAATATCATCCATATCACCACGTGAAGGTGTAACACCTCTATATCTACCCTTACAGGATAAAGGCATTAATTCATCAGCTGGATAGGCATTATCCATATAAGCATAATAAGCATGATAAAACATGTCTCTAGCTTCCTCTCTAAAAAAAGAATAATAAAAAAATAATAAACACATAATTTTAAAATTGTCAACATTAAGCAAAATCATACCTTAAAGCTTCTCTTTCTTTATGAGACATATTTTGAGTTGGAATGGAATCACTAACAGCCATAACGGTTAAAAGGCCTAAAGCCATTGTAATAAAAATTAAGAATTTTAAGGGTGTCATTGTGGAAGTACAAGTTTTTGATATGTTTAAGGATGTTTGGCAGCAACTTTCATCGAAAAGCCGGCGGAATAAATTTGGCATTTTATTGTTAAGATACTTGTGTGTGGTTGTAAGTAAATATTTTTTATTATTTACACTTGCTTGTGTTTTTTTTTTTTTTCTACGTGTATTTTAATTATTGGTAGTTGTATTATTGCCCTTCACTTTGAACGTGTTTTATTTCATTGCGTTTAGTTTTCTTTAACTTTAATTGTATTTTAGTTAATTTATTATATGTATACATTTTTTCTCTTGAATTTATTAATTTTTTTATAATTCTTTGTTAACATTTCTGATTGCCGTTTAAAGCGAAATTAATGGAATTATTTTAACATTGAAAAATATTTAATTAAAATGAAGGTAAAAAAAATAATTCTTTTAATTAACAATCATTTTTTAAATAAAATTCACTTTTTTTAATATAATCTCGATATTATTGCACAAAAAACCCATGCTTTGTTTCTAATCTTTATTTAGTTTTATGAGAATATAATAAAACTAATTTTATTTGTGGTCTATAACAATTAGTAATGACAATTATTAATATTCTTTCCCGTCATTTTTGCAGTTTCTTAGAGTCCCACTTTTTTGAGTGTGTCACTTTTTTGTTTTTAAGCACTGCAAATTTTGCTTTTTTCACGTTGAACTTTACGTAAATATGTATTATTTAATAATCTTCTAAGTAAAAAACTATTGTCAATTTATATTTCCGATATTTTTTTAAGTAATAATAATATTTAGTTGTATTTTTATATCGCAAAAAAAATATTTTCACTTTTCCTAATGACAACTCAACTTGTTCTTTATTTTTACCGTAATTGTGTTGTAGACGTCAGTAGAGGACCAAAATGCGCGGCCACGTGCCGCTGCAATAATTATTTTTAAGTTCAAACGCCGCCGATTACAACGACTAATTTTGGCTAATACTTGTCAGCAGACTTAATGAAAGTAATATCAGCTCAAAAATAAATTATTTTTTAGCTCAATTTGCAAATTAAAATTTAAAAAAATTAAGAAATTATTTTTAATAGATATTGAGGAAAAATTTTTATAAAAGCTTGGTCTTCAGATTCTAGTGAAGATCTTAATTTTAATAAATACATTTTGGCTTCGGGCGATATTTTGATCTCCTGAAATGAAAATCAGTTGATAAAGTTCAAAAAGTGTGATATCGCAATTTTGAAACTGTTTTGGAGATTTGTACAAAGGGACAGACATGTTTTGGAAAAATATTAATTGTGTAGTATGTTTTGGAGCTGAAGGTTTTTGACATTTGGTTTTTAATACTAAAATTAAATACAAATTATGAATTGTTGACTATATTCGACATTGCGGCGCAGTCGGTAATTTTAATTACAGCCGTCACATAAAATTTCAAGACGATTTGGATCTCTAGACATCAGTTGTTTTTATTACCTTTTACAGCGTTGTATTTAGATACTGGGAAGAGTTAGTGATGTGTAAAAATTATCAATATTTTCCAAAAGAAAAAACGCAAATATACAAGAAAAGCGTAAAAGAGCTTTACACACAGAAAAATACTGGAATGCTATATTTTATACTACGTAAGTTTTCAGTTGGTTTAAGATTTTTTCTAGGAATACATGTACTGATTTGTAAAAGATATACACGCCCAGTACAAAATTTCTAAAAAAATATATATATTTTACTAAAAAATTTTAAACCTAACTTGAAACTTATATAGTTTTATAATTACGTAGATAATTCAATCAGCGTGTATGCACTGTATTTATCTTTAATTTCAGTCTGGCAGCACTAAATAACAATACTGTTCCCAGTACTTTTATTGTCAAAGCGGATTTTTCAAAACAATAATAGAAAACAATTATTTAAAAATGGTAAATTGTTTTAGAAAATTAATTAAAATAAAGTTATTTGAACAAATATTACTATTTAACAGCGTCGCAGTTTGGCCCCCAGCCAAAATCCTTCAAATAAATTAAGTTTTACAACACCATTTCAGAATAAACGCAAAAGAACATGTGCCCAGGAAAAAACACAAATACAAAGATTTCCGCCACTCTCACAAACAACACTACTAATATCCATGCCACAAAGTGATTATGAGCAGGCAATTGTTAAGATATTGTCAAAACCATTTAAAGTACCAATTGCAAATTATATACCTGACTATAATGGTGGCAATCGCTGTTTGGGTTTAAGAAGATCTACTGTAAGAAAAGCTTTACATGATCCCTATGCCTGTAATGCTTTAGTGTTATATACACCACCAATATATACAGAACACGAGCGTCTATCAATGGATCCTACAAAAATATTGGTACATGTTGTTGTTGATCCTATATTGAGTAATATATTGCGGCCCCATCAAAGAGAAGGTGTACGTTTTATGTACGAATGTGTGGAGGGGAAAAAAGGACAATTTAATGGCTGTATTATGGCTGATGAAATGGGTTTGGGTAAGACATTGCAATGCGTTACCTTAGCCTGGACTTTGCTAAGACAGGGACCCGATTGTAAGCCTACCATCTCAAAAGTTATCATAGTATGTCCTTCCTCTTTGGTCAAAAACTGGGAAAAAGAATTTCACAAATGGTTACAGGGGCGCATGCATTGTTTAGCTATGGAAGGTGGATCCAAAGAAGATACTATACGTTCATTGGAACAATTTGCTTATAATACAAGTCAACGTTGTGGTACTCCAGTTCTGATTATATCTTACGAAACTTTTCGTATATATGCCGAAATTTTGTGTCGTAACGAAATTGGTATGGTCATTTGTGATGAAGGTCATCGTCTTAAGAATAGCGATAATCTTACTTATCAGGCTCTTATGGGATTAAAGACCAAAAGACGTGTTTTACTCTCCGGTACACCAATACAAAATGATCTCACCGAATATTTTAGTTTAGTCAATTTTGTAAATCCTGAAATGTTAGGTTCTGCCGCGGAATTCAAAAAGAATTATGAAAATGCCATTTTAAGGGGACAAAATGCAGATTCTAGTGATAAAGAACGCCAGCGTGCAGTTGAAAAAACTCATGAGTTAATTGCTATTGTTAACCAATGTATAATACGAAGAACAAATCAAATTTTAACTAAATATTTGCCAGTCAAATTTGAAATGGTTATTTGTGCTAAAATGACTGCTATGCAATTGGCGTTATATACAAATTTTTTGAAATCAGATAAAATTCGAAGAAGTTTGCAAGGTAAGCCAAAAATGATGAAAACACTTTAATATATTTATACTTTTGAAATGACAACAGAAGCATATTATTGGAATGTGACGAAACTTTCAAATCCACTCTGATTGCAAAAAAAAAATCGAAAAAAATTTATTAACAAAAAATATTTCCATAATAATGAGCGTTTCTAATTTTAGTTTATGACCAATTTATAATTCTACATTTTAACTTATAGCTTTTTAACCTTTCAAACGATTGCCTGGGAGTTGTTGTTTTTTGTATTAAAATTTTATTTCAATATATTTTTATTTTTTTAGACTGTAATGAAAAAACTTCCCTAACCGCATTAGCAGATATAACCACATTAAAGAAATTATGCAGTCATCCGGGTTTAATATATGAAAAAATACAAGCAGGAGAAAATGGTTTTGAAAATTCGCAAAATATATTACCCGGCAATTATAATACAAAGTAAGTTTATAAAAAAATTCTAGTTTTAAAAAAAAAGTTTCTCATTATAAATACTTGTTATTGAAAATAATTTTTAGAGAATTTAACCCCGAATTAAGTGGCAAGTTTATGTTATTGGATTTTATGTTAGCCACCATAAGAGCTAATACTGATGACAAGGTGGTATTAATATCTAATTATACCCAAACCTTGGATTTGTTTGAACAATTAGCTAGAAAGAGGTACACATAATATTATTTTATTAATGTTCAGAATTATCGTATAGAGTCTAATTTATTTATTATTTTCAGAAAATATCCCTTTGTTAGACTTGATGGTTCTATGACTATTAAAAAACGCAGCAAAGTTGTTGATCAATTTAATGATCCCAATGTTGATTGTTTTCTGTTTATGTTAAGCTCCAAAGCTGGAGGTTGTGGTTTAAATTTAATTGGTGCCAATCGTTTATTTATGTTTGATCCTGACTGGAATCCAGCAAATGATGAACAAGCTATGGCTCGTATTTGGAGAGATGGTCAAAAGAAAGCCTGTTTTATTTATAGATTAGTAGCAGTAAGTATTGGGATATAAATTGCATAATTTTTTTTTAATGATTTATATTGTTTTTCTGCAATATTAGACTGGTTCTATAGAAGAGAAGATATTACAAAGGCAAACACATAAAAAATCATTATCAAGTACTATTATAGATAATAATGAAAGTGAAGAGAAACATTTTACGCGTGATGATCTCAAAGATTTATTTCGCTATGAAGCTGATATTTTATCAGATACACATAATAAGTAAGTAGAATAAAAATTCATAATTTGCACTAAGGAAACTATATAAATTATATTTTTTAATCCAGACTTAAGTGTAAACGTTGTGTTAATAATATCCAAACACAACCACCACCTGACGATTCCGATTGCACCTCCCACTTATCACAATGGTATCATTGTTCAAATAATAAAGGACTACCTGATAGTACATTATCACAAGCTTGGCAAACTAGTAAATGCATATCGTTTGTATTTCATCATCGTTCTCAAGCAGAAATACAGAAAAAATTCTCATCTTCTCCTAAAGTGGATGAGGAACATTCAGTGTTAGAAAAAGATGATTTTAAACAGTGTAAAAAGTCTAAACATTTATCATCAGATGATGAAGACGTTTCTGATGATGGTGATGATATTAATGACAGTGATTTTGAGTAGTATTTATTTGTATTAAGTATTGTATTTTTTGTGGAATTCTTAAAACAAAATTGTGAATAATAATAAAATATCTACTATGTAGATTTTTGTATAAAGAAAGTTTTTGTTTTGTAACAAGGGAATAATTACACTGATGTGGACTCAAAATCAAATATGTAATAGAGAATACAAATCAGAGATTGTTAAACAATAAAGAACTTGTGTAATAGAATAAACAGCTTAAATTATTTTAAAAACTAGTCGTCCTCGTGACATATTACAATTGTGGCTGTGACAGAAAATACGTACAAAATAACGACGTACGAAGGTGACTGTAAAAATTGACATAATTATATTAGTGTTAAGTAGAGATCTTTTTCTCTTCTTTATTTCTTTCGGATTACTAACATACTATTATTGGTTTTTCCATAGAGGAAGAATAGTATAGAGATTGCAACGCCGGCAGCGGCCAAATAAAATTTTATACAAAATACAAAGGTTCGGAAACTGAGAGAAAATTGAGCAAATTTCCCTGATTTTTGCAAAAATTTGAGCAAATTTCCCTGTTATTCAAACCTTTTTTTAAGTCCAGTTGGAAAATCAATCAATTGGAATCGCAAAAAAAAAAAAATTTAAAAGATGCCGAACCTTTGTAATTTGCCCATATAAAACCAAGAGAACGTTTTTTACTACGTGAGCGACATGTGGTTTTTCATTTAAATTTTTTAAAAACAATAAAAAATTTACTTCAATCACACCATGTCGATGTTAATTTAATGTAAAAAATAATTTATATTTTTAGCTAAAAATATATAAAAATTATTAGTACCCTGAGGGTCAAAAAAGTACTATTGAATTTATTTTGATACCGAAAAAAAATTAAATTTTTCATCCCTGATTCGCATACACTAAGAGCACTGAGAGCCAAAGATTTAACTCGTTTTTTTTTTTTTTGTAATTTAGCATTCTCAGGACTAGAAGGGGTAAAAAAGTGTAGTAAGAGCGCAGATTTGTTTCAAGGGAACATAGTTAAAGTACTCCAAAAAATGTTGCATTTGGTTTAAATACAGAGCTGTCACTTATTTGAAATATAGTTGAAAATCAAAAAAAGAAATTTTAATTGATTTTAAATTTGCAATACAAAAAAAAAAATTTGTTTATAAAAAATTTAAATTTTTAGCAAATCTTAAGAATTTCTGCATAAAGCTATGCATTTTCAGTAAAATATTTACAACAAAATCGATGCCATTTTATTAATTTGCAAAGATTTTTATTTTCTGTCCTGATAATTAGTCAATGTGGTTTATGGTCTAAAATAAAATTCCATTATTTTTTTTTTATATTTTTATTTAGTTAATTTTATAATAATTGCTTTTTATTTTTTAAATATAATACATTGTTAAAAAAAATCTCGATTAACATTATAATTTTTTTTAAACTAAAATATTTACATTTTAAAGCTTTTGAATTTAATAAAATTTATTAAATAATTTCCCACAGCCTCTCTCTAATTTATTTGTTAAACTTTTTTCCGTGAAATATTCCCTTGAGATCATTTAACGCAAAATAATGTTAAGGAATCTCAGTTATTAAAATGTTTCTTTGATTTATTATTAAACTATTCTTTTTTGGCAGTTAAAATATTTAAGCATACATAAATTGAAAGCAGTAGGATGTAGAATTTAGAGAACTTGTGTATTTGGTTAATTATAGAGGGTAAATTTTACAATTTTTCATTTATTATATATAAGTTATTGTTAAAATTCTTTTATAAAAATGCAGAAATTCTTAATGCAATGTAAGAATTAAGAGAAAACTTAACAGATTTTTTCTATATGAAAAATATTTTAAACATCTTGTATTTCATTCCATACATTACTTTTTTCAGGAGGTCTTTCCAAAGGTGGAACAATATTTTGGCATTCATTAAGAAACGTCTTTATACCCTGGTAATAACTTAAAAAAAAAATTATAAACACTGAAAATTTAAAAACTGAAAAAAACTCACCCATCTACTATCCATGTATCATTGTGTGAACCACCAACCAATTCTAACATTCGTTTACGATCACTGCCACATGCCGTATATAAGGCACGCATCATTCGAGGTGGCACTAAATTATCCGCTAAACCGGATAAAAATAAAAATGGCACTGAACATTTCGATATTTTCGTTAATGAATGGAACTGATAGAAAAAATAAAAAAAGGAATTATTATTATTTTAATTTGCAAATTCAAGCATTTGGCAACCGAAAACTACCTTATTTTTATACAATAAATGTGGTATACATCTTAAAGATGGATGAACTAACTCCACTGCCATTTCGGGTATACTTGTAAATGTATTCTCTACAATAGCACACATAATTTTCTGACCATACACCGTATCAGCAGCTACATCTATGGCCACAGCACCACCCAACGAACGGCCAAATAACACAATTTGGGTGTGATCCAAGTCATGACGAGTGTAAAGATAATCTATGGCTGATCTTGCATCAGTTACAAGACCCTTTTCACTAGGAGCTCCGGTAGACAGCCCATAACCTCTGTATTCAACCATTAAAATATTACAATTGAGATGATAAAAAATGCCCCAAACATTTTGCATGCGATGGCCCATATTACCGGCATTTCCATGCAAATAAATAAAGGTAGGAACATTCTTTGAACGTTCCTCCGGCTGGCTGACCCAAAACGCATGTAAAGTTATTTTATCTGGAGTTCTAATACTCACAGTCTCATGAGGTAGATTATGCATAGTTGGTATGGGTATGTAAATACGTGAATTAGCGGGTAAGTCTGGATGATAGAGTAAAACATCTTGGGCATAATAAAAGATGCCTAAAAGTAGAAAACTAGTATCTAAGCTTTTTTTTAAAGAAATAAAGAAAAACTTACCCAATAAAACTAAACATATTAGAGCCATAGTTAAGTAACCCCCATAGAAATAATAAAATATAAAACAGAGAAGAAATGATGCCACACATATGGCCCACACACTACGAGATTGGGGCAACTTCACAATGGCTATCTCCTTATTTAAAGACATGATTTTTAAGTCAACAATAATATATTTAATATGTTAACTATTAAAAATAAACGTTTTTTCGTTAAGGCTAGCACATATTTATGTTAATATCATATTACAAAAAATTGATTTAATTTTTATTATAATTTATCGATCTTTAATAAACATAATTTATATCAAGTCGTTGCAATTTTATATATTTATTATTAAACACAGTTTTAATTTAAACTATTTTTTTTTATTAATTTGACTTAGTTTTCGCAGGAGTTTTATTTAATTAGTGTTTCACGGAAAATTTATTTATTTACAATTGTTTTTTTTAAGCCAGCTGTTTGTTTTAGTGGTACAAGTTTACTTTAAAAAGTGGGTACAGTTTTAAAAAATTATTGCCAACTTAGGAGTTTTCATAACAAGTCTGCGATTTTAAAGCTGCACTATTAATTGAAAGTTCGGTGATTTTTAAATCTGTCTACACGAAACAGAAAATTAATGATAAAACACAAAAAATAGATTCAAAGCAACAACAATCTGTATATTTTATTATTCGTTTGAATATATTTTTAATAGAAACAAATAGACTTCGCTCATTATGGAAAATGTAAGTTTATATCAATACATATGAAAAAAAAAATCAAGCAAGTTTTCAAGGACGTACATCATCGTGTATACATCAGAAAGAAGTGAATAAGGGTATTTTTTTTTTAAAAATTTAATTTGTTAATAAACTACAAATTTTAATAAAAATTAATAAAAATAATAATAGAAAGCTCTGTAATCCCACAAAAAGCTTATTTTTATACTACTAAATTTAAGATCAATTTTTAAATTTAAAAATACAATTATTAAAGGAAGTTATAACGGCGTAGCTATACCAGTGATATTAATATATATATTATATAAAACTGATAAATATATTAATACTAGTTTTAGTTATTAAATTGATATAAATTCGTGTTTTGAAATTTTAAGTAAGCCAACATTTTACTTGTTTATATTTTTGACAGTTGCTTTTTCACATTAAAGTTCAGAAGCACTTTTTATGCACAAATTGAAAAACGATGGGATTTTTTACTTGCCTCATAAACACAGCTATAGTAGATAAAACTTTTTAATCCTTGGGATGTGTTTTTGTGCACCCGCGATCTTAATAAAAAAACACTCAAATAGCCACACTAAACAAGCTGAAAACATGTGGCAGCTTGCAAAATATTTACAGACCTAGCAGCTCTGATTGCCATTTATAATTATTTGTACAAAATGGCTGCATATCAAAGTCCCATGTCGATTGTTACAAGTAGCGGCTGCATCTTAAACGACTAAGTAACGGCGGCAACTATATGTCGGCTGATATATATTTATGTTTTTCTTTAAATCTTTTAAAAACAAGAATATTTACATCCAACTGCTTTAAGTACAAATATTTAGGGTACTCAAATACTTAGGGAACTCATGAACTTAAAAATATGAAAAACGATTTAATAATTGGCTAGAGACGATAATAAAAATGGCGGCAACGATCCGCCAGTTTAGTCCGGATCGGCTTTTGACTCTGCTGCAAAGTGAAAACCAAGCTAGTGAATTCGCCAAAAATAGTATTGTTCCTAAAGAGCCGTTGATAAATGGTAAAAGATAGTAACTAATGGAATATAAATGAGTTTTTGTAAAATAATGTAGTTAAGTGTTTTTGATGCAAAGAAATAATGCAAAAAAAAAAAACAGCACCGATTGCTATTAGCAGAGTGAAAAAAATATATGAGCATAATGTTCGAAAAACTAAAAAAACGCTGTTGAACGGAGAAGCAAGCCGCACGGCATCACTGACGGCTTAACCGGGCCGCCGAATTTTGAAACGAGCAGTGTCGCCGCTGAAATACTCTAATTGGCGGCTTAATTTGTAGCCCTTTTTTGCGGCCCAAAAAAAATGCTAGTTCCTTTTTAGGTTGTTTTGAGTGTTTATATATGATACATAATTACTGTCTTATTTTGTATTGTATCGTGCAAGAGTTTGGTAAGTAATATCCTTAAAACTATAAAAATCAAACTTCGATAATGGCTAATAATCATCGATCGTCTCATTAAAAACAATGCGTTCCGTTTTCGGTCCGTTATAAACGGACTCCATATCCGTTTACGTACCGGTTTCTGAAGCAGTATATGGATTTTAAGGAACATCGAAACTCATTCGAATCCTTTGAAATGTCAATCACGTTTGAAAAACTGAGTTGTATCCGTTGAAAGTCCGTCAATTACCGCTTATGAACTAATTTCTGATGTAAAAAATTTAAATTTTCTGAATCTTCACAGAATCCTGAAAATCTCCTTCCACAAAAATACATTATACTCACAGCTTTTTAAAATAATCTATAAAAAGTTTTTTAGCCTAAAAATAATATATGAGCCAACTGTTTTCGAAAACAAGCAACACATTAATTAAAAGGACGGAAAAAAACGTGATGGTCAATATAATATCCATAGAAAGTAAAAAATTTTTAAATAACGTACTTGAGGCACTCTAAAATACAAAGTTTCAATAATATAAAATCGACGAAGATAATAAGCCGCAGGATCATAATATTGTCTATCGGCTTGCTTCTCTGGTATAATATTCGAAAAATCTCAAGAAACGCTGCTCTCAAATATGTAAAAATATGGCAACGCCATAATGCACTGTACTCTTTATATGAAAAACAAAATGGCGATTTTCGACAAATGACTTGTGAATGAAAGACGAAGACGACGTGAAAATTTTTTTGTGCTGCGTTGGAGAAAATTTTTTCAAATCTTTAACAATTGAAATTTGTGTAAAATTTTGTTAAATAATAATAAATATTTTGGTAAATAAGTGAATAATTAATGTCATCAATAAGAAAAAAGCATATACCTTTTAAAAAATATCATGAGTCAGGTAAGTGTTAAATAGAAAATGTGAAATTGTGATGAATTTTTTTAATTTTGGCGCTTAAAACTGTAAATATTTTGAAATTTTCAATATTTTCTAATAAAATATACATTATTTTATATAAATCAAGTGAAATTTGGTGTTCCGTTTAATGGGTGTGGCAGTAATTCAATACCAAAATGCGGAGTCTCATTTGAGACTCCAATGGGAAAATTTTCTACAAGTCTATGATATAAGCACCGGTATTAGAAATTCGCAATTTTTTTAATTAAATATTAATTGTTTCACACTTTTCTGGGTTGATTTAGATTCTAGATGGATCTAGGTTTCTGAAAATGTAAAAATTTTGAAAATCCGTTGGGGACCCATTTTAGTAATTTTAACTTAAAATTCAATATTTTGGTTGATTTTTAGTCAATTCTCTAAGAAAAAGTCGAAAAATTCATGTCCTTTTTGTTAGAAACCTCAATATTTCAAAAATTTTCATTGATTACGTAATCATTTTTTGTATGGAAAATTTTTTGAATGTGGTCACAATTGGAATTTTTAAGAATTTTTAACACTTTTAGATGATTCTTAAGGATTTTCAAACAAGAATCTACAGTTTTTGTATATATTTTATTTCGTTTTTGTGTAAAAATCAATAATCAACAAATTTCTGAAGATTCCAGGAGTCATTTGTATGGTTTTTAATCTAAAACACTATCAAATCCTCACCAGAAACCAGATTTTTTAAAGTTTTATGTGTAAACAAAGATCTGGTCATAGATTATCTTGTCCAGATTTGAACTCATGGAACTTTATAATGGATATTGTGCTTTTAACCATTAAATAATTCAAAGAAATATAAAACGCTTTTGTGTTTCTATGAATTTCTCCAAAATTATAAAGTTTCTGGAGAGGATTTTCTTGTATAATTTGGTTAACAGATCAATAAACACCTATTTTGTTAAGGAACTCGCTTTTATTAACTTTAGTAAGTAAATATTTGATTTGTTTTTGGGTTTTCATCGTTGTTTTTGATGTGTTTTCCTTAAAATGGGTTAATTGATGAAGCTGGACGTGATTCGTCGCCTATAAACCCCCTTTTTAGGTTCATTGGAAAAATTTGTTTAATTGGTTACCAGATAATTCTCAATAAAATAGTAAGATTTTATTGCTACCAAAAAAAATTTTAGTTTTTAACAATAAGATTTATAATTAGTTACAGATCCTGAAATTCTGGAGAGGATTTTCTTTGATAACTGCTAAAACATACGCGTTTTGAACTAATTTTAACGGGACCAAATCTACATTCATTATGAAAAACAAAAATATATTGTTATAAAATGCTTTTAATTTTATTTTAATGGACTTTTCATAACATATGATAAAAATTAAAGCTGGACAGGACTTGAATCATTTACAAATGGTAATCTATTTTCAAAATAAATATTGTTGAAAATATTTTAGGTGTAATTTTATGCTTAAGTATTTTAAATAAATCTAAGAATATAGAAGTGTATTACTGAATAATACAATGCGGTAAATATATCCTAGAATTGTTAAAAGGATTTTGTTTTATAGTATAAGAATATATTGGAGAACTACTTTTACTAAACTAGGTATAAACTATAATATAAATGGATTGGACAAAGCATGTGGATCCTCATTCAACTGGTCAGGAATTAACTCATTATTGAACCCTTCGGATATTTTTAACATTTTTTCTACGTTTCTAAAAGAACATTAATGGAATTTCTTAATTTTATCTGATACATTCAAGTTTTTAAAAATCCTGAAATTTTTGAAAGGGTATATGTATATGAATTATGTACTATATTTATGGAATTTGATGTTGTAGTAGATTTTAATAAAATATATATTGCAAAACTTTTCAATTATTGGATTTTTAATTATTTTATTCCATCATGATTATGAGGTTAGAATCCTTTAAAGATTTTATTTACTATTAAACTGCATTAAAGAAACACCGGAATGAAAATAATAACGTTCTAATTGTCGAGTGAAACTATTATTGGAAATACGAAAGGCGAAGCTTTGGTCCAGAACAAAAGATTTTGAAAATTATAGTCCTTTGTCAGCACCAAAACGATAAAATTGGGTTGGGCTTGGCCGAATTAAAACGTTAGCAAAGTACTGGCGAAACATTAAAGTGCTTTTGCGAAATTCTGGCGAAACAATTAAAGTGTTTTTCCAATAAGGGAATTAGTGCTTTTTATGAAATAAGTGCTTTGCTGAGCATATAATGATAACACCGTGCTGGGCTTTTCCGTTTCTTTTTTGAATCGTTGGCAGAGCATCGGCAAAACAATCAATAAAGTGCTTTTGGAATATTAACATAAGTGCTTTGCAATATGGAATATAATAATTTTAAAAAGAATTTCTTATAAAAATAAACAATAAATTTTTTATTCAGTGTTAATTTTAGTTCAAATCAATAAAATATTATATGCGTCGATAACTCAGTGGGTAGAGTTCTCGGCTGGTAACCGGACTTCCCAGTTTCGATTTTCCATCATGTCCATGTAATATTTAATAAAGTTTGAAATATTTCTAATAATTTTTTTAAGAAAATCTATAATTAGAAACAACTTTTCACATCATCGTAACCATATAAGGAAATTACCGCTTAACAGAAAAAATTTTTGAAATTATAGTGAATGATACAGTGTAAATATTATTTTAATCTGACCTGCACGGATACCAAGTTTTTTCCCCTTCCTGCATTGCAGGGAATTCGTATCGGAAATTCCGGTATGTAAATAAATACAAGATAATATATGCAGCTAGTTATATCAAAACAAACTTCTTGACATTGGAAATTCGAACGATCTTTATAAACTTTTTAGTGCCTGTTTTTAGAAAAAGAATACGACAAATTCGCTTTAAAAATTGTGCAATAAATACTAAATGATTTTTCTACAACAATTTGTCATATTTATTCCAAGATAAATTTTACCAAAAAATATATAAAAAATTTTTTGCATTGATTTTCTACTGCGTATACATATATTTTTTTTTTTAACGAAAGGGTTTCCAACTCAAGAATTCATGTTTAATCATGGAGTATTTCTTTTATGAATGTCGAAGTCTGCTAACTTGCTTCAATAATTAGAAAACCGAAGGGAAAATAAAAAGTTACCATTGCATTTTTTCCGTTCCTTATGATTACACTGTACGCCAAAATTTAAACTTTTGGCCTCACCCATGATCAAACTGAATAGATTCTGAAAATAAAGCGTAAAAAATGCACATATCTCCCAGTATTTCTATATCGGCTCATGTATCTTATTTACGAACAATTCAATTTTTCATGTGAATCCATCAGTATATCACTTGGGGAAGTTACAATTACACCCACACCAGTTGATCGAGACTGTAGATTTTTTGCTAAAATACTTGGTAATGTTATGAAGAGTAATGTGTAAAAAATGAGCGAAATCCGTTCAAAGATTATGATGATATTTCTTAAATTTTAATATAATTTCATATATTTACGATAGTGTAGCTCAAAACTGTAATGGGTTGCCAAAAAAGAAAAAGAGAACCTTGCAAAATAATTTAGCAAACCTACACATGAACAAAAATTGTTGACTACCCAAGTAAAAAAGTTTTGATATCAATTTTTTTTTATTGAAATTATAAGGAAGTTCTAGAAGAAATGATTGTTTCGTTTTGTGCGATGAGAGTCAAAGGGAAATTTTAGAAGAAATTATTGCTTCGTACCAAGCGATGGGAGTCAATATACAAAATACATTTTCTTTATAATCACTTGAAGTTTTTTCCGCCAAACTTAGGCGACTTCAGCAACGAGCATGGTGAAAGATTTCAACTAGATATCGCAGAAATTGAAAAAAAGGAACAAACCCAAAGATATTAGAGGTGTGCTGGCTGAATACTGATGGTCGCAGGCGTATAAAACTTTCGAATTAATTTAAATTTTAGCTTTTAATTTTAAATTATAAATTTTAAGTTCATAATTTAAAAATTTTTAATATTCTAGTTTTAATATTTATATTTGTAACAAACTTTAGACGAAATAACTGAAAATAAATATAAATAAAATAAATAAAAACTTCTTCACATCCTTCTGCTAATCAGCAAAAAGCAAATACAATTTTTTAAATCTACCAAAAAATATTTGACAACTCCACTAAGGCAACTCTTGAAAAGGTTGTCGCGTAAGTTTACAAGGGTTAAATCATTGTGGCAGCACCTGACTGTAGCAAAATAGAGCAAACAAATATGAAATTTATTCAAAATTTAAGAAATATCATCATAATGCAAGAAATATGCTTTATTTTTAGTGCTTTTTAAAAATTTTGTAATTTAAAATCCTAGAAGCCAATCAATAACCCTGCGGAAAAAGGACCTATCGCAGGACACGTCACATGACGTGATAGGGACCGGTCACGGGACTGATCGCTTTAACATGGGCTTATCCTAGGAGGTGGTCAATTGCTATCTGTGACATGTCACAGGACTGGTCTAAAAGGACATGTAGTGACTTTTAAACCGGTCATGTGATAGGTACTTTAGGAACCGGTGCTCTTTTGGAACCGGTTCAGTTTTCACCTATCCCGGGACAGGTCCCAATTCCAAACTGACCCCTTTTTTCCTGCAGCGAAATTACAATATTCCACTCACTTAAGGTTACCTTAAAATTTAGAAATTAAAACCCTGATAACTATTTATTTGATACTCTATAAGCATCAATCCATGTCAAACTGCACAGCATTCAGATTTGTCATCTCCGATTTTAATGAAATTCGCCACAAATATTGTAATGGGTAGTGTTTATTAAATCATTAACCTTTCGACTCCAAACCCATTCGGTTTTCGAAATATGACGTCTTGAAAATTTGCAAAAACGTCAAAATATCGAAAAAGTGTCCATACAAAGTCATGTTTCTTTGCAATAAAATAATTGATAAAAAAAAGAATATGATTATATGATCTTAAATCCAACTAATACTATTTATTTACAAAAAATAACAGATCAACAATTCATAAAAAAAAATTCATTACGTTAAAGGTATTTTTTTTAAGTTTAATCTTCAAAGACCCATATCTCAAAATCCTATTTTTTAAAATTCTGAAAAAAATATATGTTAAAAACTAAGGCCTCTCTAGGTGGAGACTCATTTGGTTCCTGAGTTATGAAGGAAAAATTTATCCTGACTGTTTCATAAGAAAAATCTTTTACATGCTATGAGTGTGTATGTGTGTACAATGTTTAGTATACATATTGTTGTTGTGTGTAAGCTTTTGCATATGAACTCGTCGACGAAAATTTGCTTACGACCACGTTTTTCTTCATAACTCATGAACTAAATGAGTCTTCACCTTGAAATTTTGCCACAAATGTAGAGAGGCCTTAGTTTTTAACATATATTTTTTCAGAATTTTAAAAAGAATTGGATTTTGAGATATGGGAATTTGAAGAGTAAACTTATAAAAATGACATTTAACCTTTTAATACAAAAAGCTTTTGGCACGCCATTTTTAAGGCATGGTTTTCACCTTTGTAACAACAGAAAAATTTTAGGTTGTATGGTTTAGAAGTTATGGGCGACTTTGTATGGACACTTTTTCGATATTTTGACATTTTTGCCAATTTTCATGACGTCATATTTTGAAAACCGAAAATCTACAAGCCTTTTATAAGTGATGTATTCTTAACAAATATTTTATTCAGCTTAATACACCAACGTATAAGGAACAAATTCTTTACTATGTAATATTGGGAAATTTTGCTGTATTTTAATTTAATTAGGTTGGTTATATATAACAAAATGTTGTATTAATGATTTCAGGAACACAATGAATCACTGAATAGTATAGGATCAGAAGATAATGATGATACCCGCGAAGAGCATAATGGTTCAGGAAGTGGTAGCGGTAGTTCTTCAGAATCCGATTCCGATTCAGACAGTTCTTCATCCTGCAATTCCAGTGAAGCGCATACAACGCCAGCTGGTTCACCTGATCGAGGAGAAAATGATGAAAATGCCAGAGATGGGCATCATCATGAAAAGCAGGATGAAACACAGCAAAAACAAAATACGGAAGCTGAAATTCCTCCAACAGCCATGGATGTACAAGAAGATACAAAAACCAATGGTTATTCCAATGATGGCAGCGACAGTGATTCAAACAACTCAGATTCCAATTCATCTAACAATGAAGATGATAAGGAAGATAAAAAAACACAACATCACCAAGGTGATAGCGGTGCAGGGGAACAGCAACAACAAAATACAGAGAATAATGCCACTACAGACGACTCGAATGACGAAGAAGATGGTAATAATTCCAATAGTGAACAAGAAAAAATTCCATTAAAATGCATGGCCAAATCGACGTCGTCTGAATCAATAAAAAATCAAAGCGAAGATGAAGCTTCAGATTCTGCTGAATCTACAAAATCATCAAATTCTTCAGCTGACTCACATACTGAATCAAGCAGCAGTAGTAGTGTAGGTTTCATTTTGCTTTTTTCTTTCTGAAAATACAATAAGACTGTGTGATTTAATTTATAGGAAGACACTGAAGAGGATTATCAACCAAAAAGAACTTCTACGCGGCAAACACGTAAGCCACCACCTGCCGAAAAAGTCAAAAAAACTTTGAAAAGAAAGAAGAAAAATCAAAAGTAATTAAATATTTATTTTTTAGAATTGTAACAAATAAAGAAATAAACAAACAAAAAAAAAATTACAAAAATCTTTTAGATGGGATTCCGAAGGCAGTGATGAAAGCGATGGTGATAGTGAAAATTCAACGCCGCCAAGACGTAAACCAATTTCTAAACAAGTTAAACAACAGGGACGTAACAAAAAACCTGCAACATCAGATGATAGTAATGATGAAAAAAGGTAAATTTGTAATAAAAGCTAAAAAATAAGAAGATAGGATAAAAATATCTATATATTTGATTTTAAAGAAAACATACAAATCTTTTTATATGACAAGAAGTTTTTTTTTAATTATTTATAATATTTTGTATGTCATAAAATATATTTGTTTCACTAGATTTGGTACACGACGTGCGGCTGCAGCAGTTAGTTATAAAGAAGCATCAGAAGATGATAAAACGGACTCTGAAGATTTAATGGAAGTTGAATATGATGAAAGTCAAGCCGAAGCAATTGCATTAGCTGCTGAAGAAGATGAAAAATGTGAAACTATTGAACGCATTTTAGCTAGACGTCAGGGCAAAAAAGGTTGCACTGGCAATCAAACTACCATATACGCTATTGAGGAAAGTGGCTGTGATCCCAATGAAGGTGTAGATGAAAATGATTTAGAAAATACTGAAGTACACTACCTTATTAAATGGAAGGGCTGGTCTTACATACATAATACATGGGAATCTGAAGCAACACTGAAAGAACAAAAAGTTAAAGGATTGAAGAAACTAGATAATTTTGTTAAAAAAGAGCAAGAACAAGAATATTGGATGCGTTATGCTGGTCCAGAAGACATAGACTATTATGAATGTCAGTTGGAATTGAAAAATGATTTAATAAAATCGTACAATAGTGTTGATCGGATCATATCACGTAATGAAAAACCTGAGGGTGACAGTGAATATTTGTGTAAGTGGCAATCACTGCCGTATGCCGAAGCTACTTGGGAAGATGCTAGCTTAGTGCTGCGGAAATGGCAACATTGTGTAAATCATTTTAATGAACGCGAAATGTCTAAATGTACTCCATCTCGGCACTGCAAAGTTCTCAAATATCGTCCGAAATTTTACAAAATAAAGGGGCAACCTGAATTTATACAAGATGGATTGTCACTTCGCGATTATCAAATGGATGGTTTAAATTGGCTTTTACACTCATGGTGTAAAGAGAATTCCGTTATTTTAGCCGATGAAATGGGTTTGGGTAAAACGATACAAACAATTTGTTTTCTGTACTCTCTATTTAAAGTACATCATTTGTATGGTCCATTCTTGTGTGTGGTGCCCCTATCAACAATGACTGCTTGGCAACGTGAATTTGAGTTATGGGCTCCCGACATGAATGTAGTAACGTATTTGGGTGATGTTAAATCTCGAGAAATGATACGTCAATATGAATGGACTTTTGATGGTTCGAAAAGACTGAAATTTAACTGTATTCTTACAACATATGAGATTGTGTTAAAGGTAAGTGATATTTTACAAAAATTAATATTAATATTAATTTTCAATAAAACGCTTCATTTTTATTCAGCATTACATTATATTTCATATGAAACATTCCTTTTATTGTTCCAATTATTCTTTAGGATAAATTATTCCTCGGTACATTGCAATGGTCAGCATTGCTTGTCGATGAGGCTCATCGTTTAAAAAATGATGATTCTCTGCTTTACAAATCGCTCAAAGAGTTTGAAACCAATCATAGATTATTAATAACAGGTACACCCTTACAAAATTCGCTGAAAGAACTTTGGGCTTTGTTGCATTTCATAATGCCTGAAAAATTCATTACCTGGGAAGATTTTGAAGTTGAACATGGTAAAGGTGAAGATAAAGGCTACACAAAATTACATCAACAGTTGGAACCATATATCTTGAGACGTGTTAAAAAGGATGTCGAAAAATCATTACCAGCCAAGGTCGAACAAATTTTACGTGTCGAAATGACAGCGTTACAAAAACAATATTATAAATGGATTTTAACAAAGAACTTTGACGCTCTGCGCAAGGGCAAAAAGGGTTCAACTTCGACATTTTTAAATATTGTTATTGAATTGAAAAAATGTTGTAACCATGCAGCTCTTATAAGACCTTCAGAATTTGAGCTAATGGGTATGGCACAGGATGAAGCTTTACAAACATTACTAAGAGGCTCCGGCAAACTGGTTCTGTTGGACAAGTTACTATGTCGTCTTAAGGAAACTGGCCATAGAGTATTAATTTTTTCTCAAATGGTACGAATGTTAGACATTTTGGCCGATTATTTACAAAAGCGCCACTTTCCATTCCAACGTTTGGATGGCAGCATTAAAGGTGAAATTCGAAGACAAGCTTTAGATCATTTTAATGCCGAAGGATCTCAAGATTTTTGTTTTCTGCTCTCAACAAGAGCTGGTGGTTTGGGTATCAATTTAGCCACAGCCGATACTGTGATTATTTTCGATTCTGATTGGAATCCTCAAAATGATTTGCAGGCGCAAGCTCGTGCTCATCGTATTGGTCAAAAAAATCAAGTTAACATCTATCGATTAGTAACAGCACGTTCGGTGGAGGAGCAAATTGTAGAAAGAGCTAAACAAAAAATGGTTTTAGATCATTTGGTAATACAGCGTATGGACACGACGGGTCGTACAGTGTTAGATCGCGGTAGTACAGGTTCTTCTAACAATACGCCTTTCAATAAAGATGATCTCTCAGCTATATTGAAATTTGGTGCTGAAGAATTATTCAAAGATGAACAGGAAAATGATGAGGAACTAGTTTGTGATATTGATGAAATTCTACGAAGAGCAGAAACTCGTAATGAAGATCCTGAAATGCCTGGTGATGATTTGCTGTCTGCTTTTAAGGTGGCTAGTATAGCAGCATTTGAAGAAGAACCCGAAACATCGACCAAAGATAATGATAATCAAGTTGTAGAAGAAGATACAAAAGATTGGGATGACATTATACCCGAAGATTTTCGTAGAGTTGTTGAAAATGAAGAAAAAGCCAAGGAAATGGAAGATTTATATTTGCCACCTAGAAGAAAAACGGCAGCGAACAGTCAAAATGACACGCCAAGGGGTGGTAAAAAGGGTCAGCAGGCTGACGATTCAAATGATTCAGATTATATGGACTCCGATGATAGTAATGATGCAGATGGCAAAAACAAGAAACGTGGCAGGCCAACCCAGAAAGAGAAAATCATTGGATTTACTGATACAGAAATTAGACGTTTCATAAAGTCTTATAAAAAATTTCCTGCACCACTAGAACGTTTAGAAGCCATTGCCTGCGATGCTGAGTTACAAGAAAAACCTTTGGCCGAACTTAAACGTATTGGAGAAATGCTACACGATCGATGTGTACAATTTTTGGAAGAACATAAAGATGAGCTCTTGGGCAATAAAGCGCCCGCTAAAAAAGCCACAGCTGATAACGCGGCGGCGACTGGTGTCGAGTCCGAAGCGGCAGCTAAACAAAAACGAAGTCGAGCTACATTTTCAGTGAAGCTAGGTGGAGTGTCGTTTAATGCCAAAACACTGTTGTCTTGTGAAGAAGAACTAAAACCTTTGAATGATGTCATACCCGCCACAATTAATGAGAGACTTACTTGGTCTTTGAATATTAAAACACGACCTGCCAATTTCGATATTGAGTGGGGCGATGACGAGGATTCTAAATTACTATGTGGTATCTATCAATATGGTATTGGTTCATGGGAACAAATGAAAATGGATCCTAGTCTCAATTTAACCGAAAAAATTCTACATAATGATGATCGTAAACCACAAGCAAAACATTTGCAATCAAGAGCAGAATATTTACTTAAAATCATAAAGAAAAATGTGGAAACGCAAAAAAAAGGCGGAGAACGCAAACAACGTAAACCCAGGAAACCAAGGGAACCAAAAATAGGAGGCTCAACAATAACGCATAATTCAACACCAGAACACAAAGCTCGACATGTTTCGGAGGGAGATGAAGCTTCCCAAATGGGTGATAATAATGCATCAAACACGGAGAGAAAAACGCGCAAAGAAAGAAAGGAAAGTCAGTCGAAACCAGAAGCGATGGATGATGCTACTTCAAATGATTTTGATGCAACAAACACCTCAACAGCAAAGAAAAAACAGAAGGCAGTTCCTAAAGATAAGGATTCTTCTGCCAAGTCAGCGGCAAAATCTAAGAAATCGGGTGATTCTACCAATAAGCCAATGCATTTTACGGCCAATAATGAACCTAGAGCTTTAGAAGTTCTAGGTGATTTAGATCCAAATATCTTTAATGAATGTAAAGAAAAAATGAGACCGGTTAAAAAGGCTCTAAAAAATTTAGATCGCCCCGATTCCAATCTCTCAGATAAAGATAAAGTCAAACATACTCGTGATTGTTTGCTCTCCATAGGAAAGCAAATAGATATATGTTTGGAGGTATATAGTAAAGAATCCGAGAAAAGAGAATGGCGTTCAAATCTGTGGTACTTTGTTTCAAAATTTACAGGTAAACAAAAAATGTTAACTTTATCTTTTCTACATCGAAAATATATAATTTTTATTTACAGAATTTGATGCCAAAAAACTTTTCAAACTGTACAAACAGGCATCAAAAAGTGCTAAAGAATCTTCAAGTGGTAAAAAAACTGCTAGTCCCGAAAAGAATAAGAAATCTTTATCACTATCTCCGGCAAAAAGACCAAGAGATAATTCCTTAACACAGAATGGTAATGATGATAAAAATAAATCATCAAAAAAGAAGAAAAAAGATAAAGAAAAAGATCGCGATAAACCAAAATCTGAAAGGTTTATGAAAATAGATCAGGGCAATAATAACCAGCTTAATATGAGTAAGAATAAACCATCAGCGCCGGGTAATAATAATTCACCATTAAAACGTAAACGTGATGATAACGATTTAGCAGGAACATCCATGCAAGGTGATATGAAATCTATGTCATATAAAAGACTTCATATGGAGGGACAAAGGTATGTATTTATTCCCCATACTCAAGTATAGTATTCACCATACTTAAGATGAAATTTTTCTTTAATCATTTTAGAATTCGAGACGATCGTAAACAACGTTCTCGGGATGATTATTATGGTAGTAATAATAGTCATGATGGTTTAAATACCAGTCGTGGAGGCAGTGGTGTTGGCGGCGAACGTCGAAATTCTATAAATTCTCCATCTACACCAAACAATCGTATGCATCCCGGTATTCCCCGTTTACCTCCTGGCACTACATCGTCACCCTATGTAGAAGGGGGCGGCGGTAACGGCGGTGGTGATCGTTGGGGCCATAATCGAGATCGGTAAAATTAAAATTGTACTTAATAGTTTATCAACTGTAAATATATTTTTTTTCTATTCATTTTAGCTATGGCAATTCAAATTACAAACGTGAGCGTTTTGATAGTTATAACAAACGTGGTGATGGTGGTGGCGGTGGTTATCATCGTGATCATCGAGATCGTGATAGAGATAGAAGAATTGATAAAAGAAGGTAAGTTTTTGCATTTAGATCCTGTGTGCAAAGTGTATTTTTCTATTTTTTAAGAACCAACGTTTTTATAATTTATTCTATATTTTAAGATATCCACCCTCTCATGCACCGCCTCACGGTTACTCCAATCATTATAATAATATGCCTCAATATTACAATATGCCACCAAATGGCTTGTCTCCGGGTATGGGTGGTCCTCATGCTGGTTATGGTGGCGGCGCTGGTGGTGGTAGAACAGCAAATTCTGGCGACCCTCGTTATCATGGAGATTGGTCTCGTGAATATCCCTCAGATTCCTATAGACGAGGAAGTGGTAATAATGGACCGCCAGGTGTTAATACTAGTTCTAGTTGTTCAAACAACAGTGCAGAATATGATCGACCACGACCACCAACTTCACTAACATAATACTTACCCAAACATGACTAGATGTAAAAACTAAGCAACATGCGTTTTTCTACCATTTTTCATGCTCTTAATTTATAATATTCTCTTCTCAACAACCCCTACCCCCATATATCTCAAAATGTGTGCATATAGTAGTTCTAAAATACTATATTCTTCATTGTATAAATCATATAGATAACTTTGTATTTACTAATATATAATAATATGTATGTATTTAGTATATAATACTGCAAAACAAACAAATCCTATTGCTAGCCAATCGTAAGAGAATTCAAATTTTATTTTTACTTAAACTTATTTAGGTTATGTTTCTTTAAGTAGAGTTTAGGTTATCTTTTCTTGACTTGTATCTATGTTTGAAGGATTATTATTCACAATTGGTACGATTTTGTTTTTACAAATTTAGATTTAAATAAATAGAAAATAATTCTTAAAATACTGTATAAAGTAAATTATAAGTTTAGTTAAGGAAATTTCTAAAAACTATAAACATTTATTTATATCATTATTAAATTCCAAATTGGAATTTTAAACGCTTAATAAAAAAAATGAATAAAAATAAATTTACTTTTTATTAAATCAGATATAAAATTATGAATAAATGTTGCAAATTGCATGAACACACAAAGTTGCATTTGAATACTTCTAATTACGATTACATTTTTTTAGAAGTAACTTTTTAAATATCTGATTTTATACTATTAAATACATATAATCAATTCCAAAGGTCAAAGAATATTTCAACATTTATATCTGATTATTTTTAAAAATTGAATTTTTTTATGAAAAATTGTGTAAATCAATCAAATGCCCAGATTTAGTTACAACTCACGTAAAGAAAGTAAATTTCATGGGAAATGTCTTCCTTAATAGACGTACATTTTTTACATCTCATTTTAAAACGTTGTGGATAATTAGAATATTTATAGTCTGTATTCTATTTAGCATAATATTGGGTTTAAAACATGTATTAAATCTGGGAAATATTTTTTTTTTATCAATTTCATTATAAAAACTCGAATAAATTTATTCTTAGCCAACAAATTAATTGCAATGCCAACACAAAGAACATTTTTGTAAATTATAATCACTTATTATAGTGTTTATTTTGTACATTTTTTAGATATAAGGAAGCCAGTAAAAGCTACTGGATACAAATAAAGTATTCTAACCTAAACTGGAATTAAAATTCATTTACTCTTGATTGTCAGTAGTGTTTACTGGGATGTGTTTTATAGGTTAGTTGTAAACAAAAATATGTCTTGTAATACATAGAAAAATACATTTTTAATTATAAAATAAAAATATCTTATTCGCGAAATACATATGTAAATATATTAAAAATAACCTTGTTTTTTTTTAATTGCGATTTTATATGAATTTGACAAATAAAATAAGACTACGTTTAAAAAAGATTTGAGGAGAAATAGTTTTTCTATACGATACCTCCTCCATTTTATTGTACACAGTGTTACCAGGTTTATTGTGCACAAAATCGTCTTAAGTTTTGGAAAAAAAAAACGTTTTAAATGTAGTAACAACCCGTCAATACATGAAACGCTGCTTGCTAACCCGGGAGTTACACGTTCAATTTCTCTCAATTTGCAATAAATTAATTTTAAAATTGTTTTCTAAGCGGTCAATAGACTTTTAATCTAGAAATATTTTACAGGCAATATTCGATTTCAGCAATGGACCTCAGTTTAATCATGATTGCAATAATATATTATTAGAAGTACAGCAGTACATATGTTTTCCTCAAATGAATTTGACATCTTTTTTCAAGATTTTGTGAATTTTTTTGATAAAAAAATTCAAAAAATACATTTTTGGTACTTTTAGGTCGAAATGGAGTTTGCTCTATGCGGAGTTCTATTAGAACATCTTTCAAGAAAACTTTTGTAGATACTTTAGGTCGAAATTCTTTTTTTTGTTTTTTTTGCATCACTGCTTTGTATTTGTGAGTGATTTACGATGCTGATACATGTTATATGTAATTTTTATGTAATTTTCTAAAAATTAAGTTTTAAAAAATGTTTATGTATGACGTAATTGTAACGCCATTTTCTTTTAATTTTTATTAACCCCTTTAACAGAATCCAATTCCGGAACGGATTTTATAAAGACAACGTAAAGCTTTTGAAATAAACGCAATTTAAAGTACCGGCTTTCCTTAAATCCAATGTTAATTGAAAAATTAAACACAAAATTGAAAATTCTTAAAAATCTCTGAAATTATCAAATATAGAAAAATCACTTTTTAAATAATTAACGAATTTTTAAATCAATCTGAAAATTCTTTTTTCAAACAATTTTATTAACTGTAACATCATATTAAAAAAATGTTTTAATTTGTGTAATACAAAAAAGATTATTCAATTAAAGAAACTTAAAAAATTGGAAATATACATTAAAATGCATGAACAAAAATCAAACGGATTACAAACTAATTGTAAAAGTTATAATAGAAAAAAACTTACAAAAATTCGAGTTAAAATATGGCAATAAAAAATTTAATTTTAAATTAGTCACTGCTTGGTTAAAATCTTTTAAAAACACCTTAAATTTATTCCTCCTGACCCTTTTTGGCCGACCATTGCAAATAATTTGGTTGTGTAGCCGCTTCATATTCTTGGACTAAACAATCAACAACATCCCGTGAATCATCTAATTCAGAGAGATCATCTTTGAAAATATCCTCACGTCGAAATTGATCCAAAAATGCACCACGCTTCTTGAGTTTATCATATTGACTTAAAACACGTTCGAAAAGGGAACAAATACTTGTGTGATTGGCTAACATAAGACCCGATACACGATGACTACTCTGAACGTATGGTGATGAGCGCGAAAGAGCCACTTGAATACTGGTTGGTCCCCAAGGGATAAATTGTGCCAATTTACGTTCACGTATACGTTGTAAAGATTTGTGCACTTGAGTAGGATCCACTTCGCCCTGTATTATGTTTAATATGGATATGTAACAATGGTGATTGGTCTTATCTGGACCAGTGGAAACCATCATATTTTTGGGTTGCAATAAACGACGCATAACATCTAAGACAGTCGTTTTGCGGACATTAATAGTTTGCTTAAAATAAAAAGTAAATTAAAAACAATAAGTTTCAAACATAATTTGAATTCATACTTACATCATTGTCCGTTGTCAATGGTGTATAACCAGTCATAAGGAAGTGCAATTGAGGAGTTGGTATCAAAGGAGCAGTTAGACCAATTAAATTATTATTCATATACGATGGGTAACGCAAAGTCGTTGTACTAACTGACATTATGGTAGATACTAATGCATTGATTTGTGAAAAGCTTGGATTTTGTATATGTAAGCGATCCGTAGCTATACGATTGAGTGCTGTATTGTCCAAGACGACAACACAATCAGCGCAACTAGTAAGGCGGCGTAATGTTAACAATGAATTGTAGGGTTGTACTACAACATCACTTATTTCGTCTTGATTCGGAAATACACTGTATGTTTGTATAAGTTTTTTGGGAAAACGATCGGATAAACGTTCCATTATATAGGAACCCATGCCAGAACCAGTACCACCAGCTATAGAATGACAGAGAACAAAACCCTCCAAGGAGTCACTACCATCGGCTTCACGGTCTATGATGTCAAAAATTTCTTCTTGTAACTTTTCACCCTGACTATAGCCTGAAGCCCAATTATTGCCGGCGCCACCACCATGTTTAGAAAGATAAACATTTTCCGGATTATACAACTGTAAACAACAAAATCAACTTTAGTGTAAACTAGAAACATAAAATCAGAGAAATACGACAAACCTTGGCATAAGGAGAGGTCATTATAGTATTAATGACTCTGGGCTCTAAGTCTAAGAGAACGGCACGTGGTATATAATGATCATCATCGGCTTGATAAAAGAAAACATCCTTTCGATCGACACCATCAGTAGCAAAATCTTCTAGAACTCCACTTGGTGAAATACCATGTTCTTGGCACAAGCGTTTCCAAAATTCAAAGCCAACTAGATAAATTTAATATTTAAAAGATATATTCTTATATTCCCCAACCCATTTTTAATAGAAGTGGCCAATTCCTTTTAACTTACTTTGATTACCGCATTGTCCTAGTTGCAAGGTAATTATTTCACTGGGCATATTGTAACTTTGCTGTTTATTTTTTTCCAAAATTTATTAAATTCTTTAATAGAATTTATCTCCACTATCAATAATTTTACTTTTAAATAATAGCAAATTTAAAAACAAACGACAAATGTTTTAATTAAAAAAATGCAAGCGAAAATTGTTGTAGTATTTTTTGTATATTTCTGCGGATTGTTTTAGAATTCGCCGTTGTTTTTGTTTTGTTTTGATAATTTTTGTGGCTAGAAAAGATAGCTGCGCTGAATGGCCAAATTCCGGCTGAGCTTTTACACCGTTTATGTTTATAAGCAGCTGTTTTTTATTTTCGTAGTCCCAATTCACACAGAGCAACTTTTGTTGCAAAACTCTTGAATTATTGGTACGGAGTTGCTTGTTCTCAGCAATTCATTTTGTTTTTCATTCTTGGTTTTTTTTCATTCATTTTATACCAAATGTAGACAAAAGTTGCTGAAAAAAAAAATTCTCTGTGTGAAAATATAGGCAACTTTAAAAGAAAATTGACAAGAATTGCAGCAACAAAAGTTGCTATGTGTGAAATGGGATTTACTTATATTTCCTTTGCATCACTTTAATTTTTCTCCTCATTTATTTGATAGTTTTGCCAACTTAGAGCTTTTCTAAGTAATTCAAAACTAGGAAAAAAGTGTTGCTGAGGGAATTATGGAGCTTTTTTTAGAGTAGAGGAACTACTTTTTAGCTTATGAAAACATTATTATACAACGGAAATATTCGATTTAAATTCTAACCGGGTGTTTATTTTTTTTTTTTTGATTGTGACATAAAAAAATTTGCATTTCATTGCTTTTGAAATTTGTTTACAGCTCTCTTGTCATTGTTTGCGCAATAACCTTTCAATATACACAATATCAAAAGTTGCACAAAAATATTGCGTGGTGTAAGGTTTCGTATACACAGTTGAGTGGTTAAAACGTTAGAAAACTTTTATTTTGGTGACAAAACCTCTCATTTGACACCAATCCACGAAACTATTGACTAAAATAAAGTATATTAATTAGCTATAATATACATACCCTTAAAACAATACATGCAGCTTTTATATATATTAAAAATTAAGAGGTGATGCTATTGTAATAGTTTTCCATTCATGTATCAATTTGTTTGATTTCAAGAAAAGATAAAATACTTTTTTGCAACGACTTTAGTTGTGTGTGAATCTGTGGTGTGAATAATGATAGTTCTTCAAAACAATACAAGTCTTAAGGGGTCCTTCAAATCGGAACTAAATTCCAGATTTTTGAATAATATTTTACCATTCTCCATAGACTTGGATTCAGCGGTTTATTTTAATTTTAAGTTGGCCACAGTGTTTTTGTTGTGAAATGTATTTACATTTTTTTTAACAAACTGTATTGTTTTATTTTATTTTATTTAATCTGTGTCTGAATGTCTGAAGAACATATTAAAACTTTTGCTGTTCTAGATTTGGAAACAAATGGCTTGCCCTCTGAGCAGTTTAACAAGTGTTCAATAACTGAATTGTCTGTTTATGCATTTTCTGCAAAATGTCTAAAAGATGATAATGATGATAGTTTTACCATTATTAAAAATGTCATTGAAGGAGTTGAAAAGTTTAAAAATCAACCTCCACAATTGCCGCGAGTACTGCATAAGTTGACTTTAATGATTAATCCAAATAGGCTTATTTGGCCAATTGCGGAGAAAGTTACTGGTAAGATATCGAAATTTCATTTGGGATTCAAGTGGAAGTGTGTGACTCATTACTTACAAAAAATTACTGTTCAGGTCTTAGCAACGATATGCTGTGTAATGAAGCTCCATTTGATAAGAATACTGCAGATTGTTTGCTATTGTTTTTAGAACGTTTGGAAAAACCTGTATGCTTGGTGGCCCATAATGGTTGGTCATTTGATTATCCTGTAATACGTCATGTTCTTGAAAAACTTAATATGGTACAGTATTATTAATATTTCTTTAAACTATAACCTATATATTTTCCTATTATTTTTAATAGACTTTATCCTCCAGTATTTTTTGTGTGGATTCTTTAAAAGCTTTTCGTGAAATTGATGAAAAACAGCCACAAATAAAAAACGCTACCAAGGAAGACATTGAAATATGTATAAATGAAGTAGCAAATCAGCAAATAGAAATTAGTGAAGGCAATGAAATTGTGGTTTCTGCCATCACAAGTGATCCTTTGGAGGAAAACAATCTGATTAATTGGCAAAAAACTAATGAAATCACACCGACTAGAAAAACCAAAGCAGATAAACGAAATTTTAGTACACTGAACAATGATGAAACAAGCTCCTCTTCTACATGCTCTTTATCTCCTGCCCATAAACGTAGAGTTTCTCTGAGTGTTAGACGTTCTTTATTTTCGGATAATTTTTCGCCAAAAACAAAATATCCCAAAAAAGGTGTATACAAATTGGGCAATATGTATGAACGCATTTTTAAGCAACCTGCCGAAAATCTTCATTGTGCCGAGTCAGATGTTGCAATTTTAACAAAATTAATTTTACATTATGGCTTAGACTTTCTAGCCTATGCCGAGGAACGCAAACAATCTTTCAAAGAGGTTCCTAAATTAGGATCACTAACTAATTAAGTTTTTTCTTTTAATATGATTGATAATTTTTTATATTTGGTATATCTATTTTACACTATTTTTTTTTGTATGTGAACATTATGTTTAGTATTTTTATCATATACTTTTAACTAATGCATGTTTATACAAATTTTTTATTTAGAACAAAAGAACAATAAAAGTTTTAAAAACAACTTTAGGCTCTAATTTTTGTATTTGCAAATCAATAGGCAGAATGACTTAAAATTTCCACTAAAAATCGTTTTTATATACAATTTCTGAGAAAATCTTTTAATTGCTTTAACTTTTCTTTTTGAAGGTTAAAATCGAAAATAGTGCAAATTCAGGATCATAATGTTATTTGATCATTCGTAGTTTTCACTGTAAATAATTTATTTGTGAGTTTAAAGCGGAAATAATGAAAATACAATTTTATTTTCCGCAAAACATTTATTTTGTGTAAAATTAATTAAAACATCCATGTTTAAAACTAGTAGAAATTGTTAAAAATTATAATCATTCATATTTTAATAATTTTTATTTATTTTATTTTTTAACATTTTTATTTGAAATTGTATAAAGAAAATCTTTTAAAATTACATTTTCTTAATTGTAAGTTTATCAGTAAAATAATTCAAACTTAGGCTGATCTATAATTTTCAAATATGGTAAATAAATTAATTTTTTTGTTAATTTTATATTACGTAACATAATTTAACCGTGTAAAAAACAACAAAAACATTTTCACTTAAAAAAAATTGTATAAAAAATACAAAATGTATGATTATAATTTTGGAACATTTTTAAATGATTGCTTGCGTTCCTCAGCATAGGCTAAAAAGTTTAAACCATAATGTAATATTAATTTTGTTAAAATTGCAACATCCGACTCGGCACGATGCAGATTTTCGGCTGGTACTCTAAAAACGCGTTCATAAATATTGCCCAATATGTAGGTACCCTTTTTGGGATATTTTCTTTTTGGAGAAAAATTATCTGAAAATAAGGAACGTCTAAGTTTAAGTGTTGCTAAACGTTTATGGGTAGGAGAAAGAACATTTTGAGACGAAGAGGCAGAAGTACTTGCTCCAACATTGATTATATTCAATTTTGGCATATTGGAATCTTCATCCTTCGGTTTAATTGGAGTTTTTTCTTCACATTGTGAATGTTCCTTCAAATTATCCCCTGTGATGTCTGCGATCACAATTTCATTTGCTACTTTATTTAAATATTTCTCATTGTCTTCAATTTCTAGGTCAACAATTACTGGCAACGCCTTTGTAGCCTTTTCTATTAGTATCTGTTTTTCATCAAGTTCTCTAAAAGCTTTCATAGAATCAATGCAAAATATGCCCGAGGGTAAAGTCTGCATATAAGTAGGAAAATACATATATTTTAAAAGTTATACAATTATAAATATTACTCTCACCATATTAATTTGTTCAAGTACATGACGTATTACAGGATAATCAAATGACCAACCATTATGAGCCACCAAGCAAACAGGTTGATCCAGACGTTCCAAAAACAATAGTAAACAATCTGCGGTACGTTTATCAAATGGAGCTTCTTGACACAGCATATCATTGCTTAAACCTGATTTGTTTGAAGTTTTTGATTTATTAAATAAGAATTCCAAGATGTGTAAATTATACTTACCAGAAATTTCACTTGCTTTTTGACAAATTAACTTTATTGGATTTATCATTAAAGTCAGCTTATTCAGTACTCGAGGCAATTCTGGTGGTTGGCTTTTAAACTTTTTAATACCTTCAATGCCGGTTTTTGTAACGGTCAAATTAAGGTCATTGTAATCATCCTGCAGACACTTTTCGGAAAATGCATAAATTGATAATTCAGTAATGGAACAAGTGTGTTCAAATGGAAAATCATTTGTTTCTAAATCTAAGACAGCAAACGTTTTAATGTGCTCTTCAGTCATGTTTAAATTGTATGTGGTTGAATTAAACAGTACAAAGATTAAACAAATTTTGTTTTTTGTTAAAAAACCACAAACATTTTTAAAGTATAAAGATAAATTTATCACAATAAATACAATGTTGCCAATTTATAAAAAAACACCAAGTTTTGCAAGAAACCCGCTTAACGCACAGAACAGAAAGAAACGTAACTCCCCTATATTTATTTCAATATGTCTACATTACACAAATTGTCGTCGTTTGATTTTAGTACATATGAAGTGGCGCGAAGGCATTATCGTGTTGTTGCTGTTGTCTCATGTATTTTTAAACCTAGAAAGTTAAACGTTTTGCTGTCACTAAAGCCCGTATGACACTTGTTAGATTTCGTATTGATTTTGTATTAAAGAAAACTTTAAGAATTTTCTGACGAGAAAATAATGTATTTGAAGAGTTAAACTATGTAGAATATATCAGTATCTGTCAAATAAATGTCAGTAAGGTAGCGCTCCCATTTGATTTACATTATTGTCAATATCAATCCAATACAAAATAAATATAGTGCCATACGGGTTTAAACCATGTACAAAGCAAACATGTAATACTGATATGTACGTACTGTGCTTAGCTATAAGTTACGTTAAGAGTTGGACAATAATCACTTTATTTTTTGACGTTTAGCAAAACAACGATAATGATTAATCTCTTGAATTGAAATCAAATTGTTAGTAATACATATAAATTAGAATTCAATCTTCAAAGTTGTGATTTAAAACCAAAAAGAAATTCTGTTTCTATAAACAAGATTATCGAAATTTACAAATTCATACATAATTATGTTTTACATAGCATTTACCAATAGTATATTTAAAAATAGTATGAAAATTTTTAACATCTGGCATCACCTTGTGACAAAATGATCAAACAGTAATATTTAATTATTTTAAGCAAACCTCTTGCAGAAAAAGTGTAACAAAAAATTAGTTTAAAATATTTAAGAAAACAACAATATAAGATATAAATTCAAACAAATTGTGATATTATGTGAAAGAAATGTTAAGTGTAGCACACAGTTTCTTTTTTTTTGTCTAAATCAAAGTAAATCTTTGCAAAAAAATGTAAATAGTGCCGGGAAGACCTATAATGACAAAGTGAAAATCTCGCTTCCAAATAGTTTTTCTTATTAAAAAATCGCTTTTAACTTAAATAGAAGATTCCTGAAATGCTTTGTAAAAATTTACAACACGTATATGTGTATTTGGAGGTATGTAACTTGACAATTGTTGGCACATTTTATATATTTGTTCGTTTTTTATTTAATACCATAATTATTTCGGTAAAAGTTTCATTTTTTGGATACTAGAGGGGAAAAAATAAAAAATTTGACCCCCACTGGAATCCAAAAAGATATCTCTAGCGGGCCCGGTCCCCTAGATTCAAAAAACCGTATCATGGCCAATAGAGCAAGTGCGACTACTCTAAAGAATCTAAATGGGAATATCGTTTTAAGATCCCGAAAATAGAATTTGCGTTAGATCTACTTTTGTAAACTTTTTGGTGACCATTAGGCTGTGTAAATTGTAAATTGTGAGCTGGAGTCAAAGTATTTTTATGTACAACGGTGGCCCTTTATACGAAAGTTGTTTTCGTATATAGACTTTGTGGGAACGCAAATTAGGACAGTTGCCTTAAGTGTCCTGCTTTACCTTTACTAACAAACACATAAATAATTTGTTAGACTTCTCAATAAACAATGAAAAGTAAATATTTTATTGCTTTAAATATTACATGTACTCCGTGTTTTTACAGAGTCCAAATGAAGTTTATACAGATAAAAATAGTTTGTTTCATGTTTTTCGTTTTTTGTCAACATTTTAAAATAAATAATAATAAAGGAAGATAAATATAGATTTTAAAATAAAATTAAAACATTCATTCAAATTAACAGTTTCCCTGTAAAGATTTTTATAAAATCTAAATTTCTTCCATGGATTTTAACGGAAAGCTAAGCCATATTTATTTGTAGCTAAATTCTGTCCTTATATTATATTTTTTTTATTTCAAAAATATTCTACAAATTTCTAAACTTCTAGATAAAATAAGGATTTGGTGAAGAAATCTTTAAAAATCAAAACCAAACACAAAATCAATACTACAAATTTGTATGTATGTTAAAAAGATTATGAGAAAGTTAAGAATTTGTACTAAACGGCTTGGTTTAAACTTAAATTTAGGGCTAAAAAATCAAGTATTATTATGTTGTTTAAACTTGAATAAAAATGTGACCGCCAAGCCTTGAAATAAAGTATATTTTAATTATTATATTTGACTTGAATTCCAGTGACCCTCGCTGGAAAAAGTTATTGAATTAAAATATAAATCAAGGCTTGAAATTTGAAACCATGGCTTGAATTACACTTGATTTCAGATTTAATTTCACCAAAAATGTTTATTGGGTTTATTCTTTTTAATATTTTTTCGACGAAGTTTGTCAGAAAGTGTTTTGGTTTCCCAATAAGCATTTTCTGTTGCCTTTGCTCAAAGTTTGAATTTTGATGCTTAGAGAACGGTTTAATATTTTATTTAAATTTAATTTTTTCTTTATAAGTAAAACAAAATAGAATCTAACTAATGTACAAAATTTTATCCGTATGCATCTCACGTTTTTTGAAGAAATTTTTAAAAATTCTGCTATGGACAATTTTTCAAAATTTTAATATGGCAACTCTGAATATTTAAATTTTAGTTATTTTTGAAAAAAAAATTTAGACTTTTTTTTTACAAACTTTTATAAATTATGTTCATAATTTTTACTTTTTCCTACAAACTTTTCACTTTAGAATTTTTCTAGTAACAGAGTTATATATTTTAGCCGAATCGCATTTTTGTATCGTTTGAATAAATCAAAATACAACTCTGTAATTAATGTTTAAGTCTCTAGAAATATAGTATATATAGCACTATTTCCAGCGCTATTGTACGCTAAGGATTTTTGTGATTAGAAGCGGCTTATTATTCAAACATTCTTACTTTTTCCTTTAAAGATTTGATTCGTCATAAGATTGTCATATTAGAACTCAATAAAAAAATATTTTAGAGACAAAAAAATTCCAGACCAAAGAATTCCAAAATTATATACCTTAAATTAAACGGCAATCATATGTGGCTTAAATGAATAAGCTAAGTCTCACACATTTCCGCAAATTTCGAGATTTGTTAAATTCTTTTATATATAAATATGTACATCTAGTTTTTATCTAATTAATCAAAAACAGTAGTTTATATTTTTCAAAATATTTCATTTTTTTTATTATTTTTTCATTCAATTCATTCATAATTAGTTTTCTTTTTTAATTAATTAATTATGGCTATGAAATTTATTATACTTAAATTTTAAATTTATTTTTTAATATCATTTTTTAATTATTAATTTAATATAATAATTTAATTCGTCAATGTGACGAAATTTTTTAAATGTCTGTTAATAACATTTTGTATATATCGACAACAGACTTATTAATTTTATAATTATTATAAATTGTGTAAGTTGTGTGTCTTTGTTTTTAATTTATAATTAATTAATAATGAAAAGGAAGTAGAAAATTTTAAAGGTATTTGTGAGAGATAGTGAGGGGGAGGTTTGTCAAATGCTTTATATTTTTTTATAAGTAATTTAATTTTGAAATTGGGACGGGATAAGGGGATATAATTTTAGTTTTTCATAACATTTATTATTTTTTTTGTATTAATTTCGTTTTAACTACATATTTATTGTGTTTGTTGTTTTTTTTTTGGGGGGTTGGTTTAATTTGTAATAAATAGTTTGTCATGCAAAAAAAAAAAAAAAAAAACAATTCCTTTTTGTTTATTTAATTACTATTTAACTATTAATTTATTTATAATTTTTATACATATAATTGGTTTTGTATTTTTTTTGAAGTAACAATTGGGATTTTAAACGTTTCTTTTTTTGTCGTTAATTATTTTGTTCTCCTAATTTGGTTTTATAATTCTTTATATTATTTTAATAATTGTAGTTAGTGTACTGATGTATTAATTTAATTTTTCAAATCATTCCTTAATTAATTGTAGTAGAAAGCCTTAAATTGTTAGTTTTAAAATTAAATATAAATTATATCAAAAAAGTTTTTTAGTTAGCAAAATTTTATACAAAAGTTTCTTATAGTGAAGAAAAAAGTGTTTATAATTTTTGTTTTGTATTAAAGGTTTCCTTTTAAATTCGTATTTTTTTTTATAAACAAAAAATAAATAAAACTAGGTTGGGGATTTATAAATAAAACAAATATAATTATAATTAAAAAAAAAATATTAATAAAATTTTGCCAAATATTTATTAAAAGAAATTTGTTATTTTTGATAGACAAGTGCATTTTATATGGAGTATTTCGCCATAAATAATTTTTAAAAGATTTTAAACAAATCTCAAGGATATTTATAATATTAATTAACCCAAATTTTTTGACTTTTACGCTAGATTTCAAAATATTAGTATATACAAAATAACAACAACAATTTTTTAAGTTAACTAATAGCAGACTGCTTTATGCTTTCCTAAGATACTCAACCCGTACTCTTTATGTTATGGCCGCTGTTTTTATGATTAGGATTTCTTATTGGGGTTTCCCTTCGGCCAAAGTGCACAAATATATCGGGAAAATCTTGAGAGGCAAAATCTGTACCAAAAGTACGTACTCTGCGCTTAAAGTTAATTAAAAAACCTTCAATATAAAACCCAGCGCTGGAAATTTTAAAAAGTCGTCTTATGACACGCCTACTTGTCAGATATTTATTTCCAAAATGATAGTACTTGGTACTAAGTATAGCTTAAAACTTTTTTTTTTTTTTTAATTTGTAAAATTAAAAAAATAATAATACAAAATAGTGATGTGTATTATTTTAAATAGAGCTTAAATTCTTTTATTTATAAAAATTAATTATAAATATTAATTTATACCAATATTTCGTCACCAAATTGGGTGTCTTTTTCAGGGGAAATTGTTTTTTATAATTAATAAATGAAAATTATAAACTGAAAACTTATATATAACTTATATCTAATTAATTTTTATAAATAAAATATCTTAAGCTCAATTTGAAATAATACACAAATCAAGAAGATCGAAGAAAACTAAAAGAATTTTCACAATAGTGATGTTGATTTAATCAAAACATATTCGTCATCCAAATACTTTCACTCACTATTCACAGTATTAAAATATCTTCTAAATAGGACTTATCCACTATTACTTCTTGGTTATAATTAAAATATTTTGTTAAATATTTTGGATGTTCTAACACAAAACTTAGATTTTGCTGTTGGAACCCCAAATTAGTTCTATCAACCGATTTTAGTTTTTTTTTAAATCTATCGCTGCTTTTTACTTAGACATTTTTACACAAATTTCGGTACTGAAATTGACATATTTTCTAACAATTGAAATTTGTGTTGGTATGATTCTTGAACAATAAATTTTTGAGTCTTGTAACATAGCTAAATGGATCTAAAATATTGATGAAGCACATATTTTTATAGCGACAGTTGTATTTAAAGTTCTGATAATTAATTTTACTTATTTTTGGTTACATAATATTAAGATTTTTTAAACAAAACGGCTCGTGTCACTACTGGCGCGCATGCGACATTTTTGCTGGCCAGACATTTTTAAAGAAATTCAAAAAAATAGTACAGAAGAATCTCACAAATTAGAATCACTTTATTCCTCGGGTTGTTCTAATTTCTGGACATTTTTTTTCACAGAGAATTATGAAACAATAATAAAACTACTTATGCAGGATTTATTTTAATACAAAATAATTTTTATTTATTAACATTTAATTAACCTTAGTATCCAAAAATAAGGTGTTTTTTACGTTTTTTTTTTTTAAAAACTTTCGCCCGAATAAACAACTTTCACTTTGACCTTCAGTCATCAACCCAAATTTGTACAAACGTATTAAATTTCACATGCATATGACTGAATTATACACACCACGTATAACTCGGTGATTCCCCGTTTTATTTTTACTTCAATGAGCAAAAACTGAAAAGGCAAAAATATGTGGTTAATAATCCACAGGTTCTAATTTAAGATTGTTTAATACATATAATTCGGGTTTTCCCCTGTTTAGTTTAAAATCATAAAAAATCTTATTTTGTGGTAAAAATAAAAAAAAACAAACTTCTAGAAATTAGAACTACAGGTTCTAATTGCAGAGCGTCCAATACATTAAAATGTCCGATTCTAATTTCTGGACGGCTCAAATTTGTGAGAGTTCTAATTTATGAGATTCTACTGTATTCACAAATTTATAAAAGGTAATAAGAAAATAAAATTCGACATAACTGGTCCATATTTACACAGAAATATTTTTGTTTAAAATTTTTTCTAATATTTTTACTTTTCTAATATAAAAGTAAATTGTCATTTACAGTTATTTAAAACAACTTTTATTAACTATAAATATTCAATAAAGAATGACGAATACGAACATGTATTTGCATGAATTTTGTTGCTGGTCATTACTATGAAAGTACAAAAATAAGTTGTCATCTAAAGAAGCTGAATTAAGAAAATATTTGTAGGGAGTTGAATAAGTCAATAATAGAATTCAAATTAACGCTAATGGTAAAGGTTTGCCGGGTTGGGTATTCCTTACCCCTGCATTACTATCGCCTGTGTGGAATCCACCCAGAAGTCTGAATTTTTTAGTTTATTATATAATATTTCATAGAAATCATCATTGACTTCCATTGTAATCCTAATGTGTTTGCTTATTAAGGTTCAGAAGTATTTTTTAATTGTTTATTTCGATCTGATATTTACTTAAAATCTGTCTGAAAAAGAGCTTGTGTGATTTACACCCACGATAGTAACACCACGTCAGTATTCTTGGGTGGTTTGCACCCTTCGGAAGTAATCATATTACACTTTTGTTTTAAATATATATCTCTAAGGTGCAAGTAAATAGGGATGAAATAAATGCTTTATTTAGTTTATTGTACATCGCTTCAAATGGCACTGGACTGGAAATATTTACCGCCACAAAGTCCTACAATCGGTTCCAATTTTTGATGAGATGCATTCGTTTCGACAATGTGGACACCCGTCAGCAGTGTCGGAATTTCGATAAACTTGTCCCAGTCCATAAAATTTTTGAAACTTTCATTCTCACAAGCCAAAAATCGGTTAAATAATTCCACGATGTTTGGTTAAAAGTGTGTGTTGTTGCTCTCTACCTTACATTGAAAACGTTAACGTCAAATAATTGAGTTTTACATTAAAACAAAAGGAGGAGTCGATACAACTGACCAGTTATGTCCTACATGTAATGTAGCCAGAAATTGTCGTCGCTGGCCTCTAGTGATATTTCACTCGTTGATAAATTTGGCTTCTATAAATGCGCATATCGTTTTGTTATGCACTCAAAATCCACCATTGAAATATAAAAAGCGGTCACTTTTTATAAAAGATCTTGCCTTCAGACTCATTGCACCACACATTGAAAAGCGTAGTAAAATTCAATCAATGTCAAATAATCTCAAATAAGCTGCCAAAAATTTACCAAACAGCTATGTGGTAAGGTACATGATCAGAAAAACATATCACCACAAGCTAAGAGACCTAAACAGAGTCGTCAGGTATGCGGTAATGCAAAGGACCGAAAAACTAAAACAACATGCTTCAAATGTAAAATTTATATTTGCCAAAGTCACAGTAACCCACTGTGCACCTATTGCTATGAATCTTTTAACTCAACTTTGCCCGAAATGAAACAAAACTATGTGACGACATGTTTCATGGCTGTAATAAGTAACAGAAATTTTGCAAATATTGAACTCAATTTTTACGGAAAATTTTACTTCGTGCTAAAAAAAAAAATTATTAACTAACTTTTCTTTGTTTATTCTTTCACCTTTTTAAATCACCAACCCAAAGAATCATGGCTTCAAAATTCTCTAAGTTATATTTGCTTTTGCAGAATCTATTTTTTAGTGTGTTTTGTGATACAAATGAGATGTGCATTAACAATATATTATTTAAAATAAATGAATTTAAATTATTAAAAAATAATGTTTTCTTTTAGTAGTTATTTATTATTTGTGTATTTGAAGTCGACAATTAATAAAGGCAGATAGTAATAAGGTATGGGTGGATTACAGCCAACGATAGTAATGAAGTCAGTGAAAAAGACGATAGTAATGCAGGGTTAATAAAAAATGTTATTGATAGCAGTTTGTTAAAAAATTATTTGCAAAAATATAATCAAATTATAATATTAATAAAAACAACCATTTCTTTTAAAAAATATTTTTTCTAAATAGTATATTTTATATACAAAAAAAAATCTAAATTACCATAAACACAAATTAGAAATGAGTAGTATAAATGTCCAACGTATATATTAAACATATACGTTAATTAATAAAAGTTTTATAGAGCATTTTCCTAAAAATAAAAAAGTAATTGCCATCTACATATAGATGATATTTATTTTATTTTTTTAACACTTGTTTAAATAATTCAATAAAAAATAAACAATAAACACGTATTCTAACTACACAGTGGAAAAAAATTTAAATATGGAATATTTTTTATTCTTTTGAGCCATATAACTATTTTTTGTTTTGTAAATACTCATTTAGTTTAAAGTAATTAGTGGTTTACGTTTTTTCTTTTTTTTAATAATAACTACTTAGTTAATAATTTTATTTTCTGTGGTTGTTTTACTAAAATTCGATCTAATTTATGGAAAAAAAAATTTATTATATTTTTAAATTACAATTATGGAAGAAATTTATTTATATAGATTTTTTTTTGTATTAATTTTACAATAGTTATAATTTTACAATTTATAATTATCAAGTTTTTTTTTTTATAATTTAAATCCATGCTTCGGTTAATTTTATTTTCTTGAAAATTATAATAAAAAATTAACGGCAGTGTTTTTTTTATTTTTTAATATTATATAATTTGTTTTAAGAGGTAGGTTTTTATTTTATTCAAAAAATATAATTAATAATTACAAAGGGATTTTTATATTCTTATAAATAATTATATTATTTATTTTTATACAATTATACACATTAGGTGGGATTTAATAGTTGGGAAGCTTTTGTTAGTAAACTGTATTATATTGTACAAAAAAAAACAAAAAAAAAATATATAAATATAAATTAATATATTTTCAAATTTAGAAAGGGTCTTAAAAAAAAAAACGTTATGAAATATCACATTTTTTATATTTGAAAATAAATTACTTTTAGCTAGATGGTTTTTTTTTAACGGTTTTTGGTTATTTTGAAGTTTGTCGCCTTTTTAACTGCAAAGGTACATGTCATAAGGTTATACCGACCAATTTACATCGAGAAATGCTTCGGATGTACGTTCTATTTTTTTTTACGCACAACCATTATGGACTAAATGCCACCAAATTCCGCACAGCGCTCCAAGGAATTCCACCAAAATTTTTTTCCATATAAATAGGTGTCACCCTAATGCAGGCGTGAAATCAGGGACAGATTTTGGGAATGGAAGTTAGAGTATTTCTCTTAACTATTTTAATCTCTTTTCCCTTCGCGCTGGCATGGACATTTTAGAGATGTACTGACCATTTCACTAACAACTTCTGAATAGTTGAACCGATTTTGATAACTTTTACGTCAAACTTCTCAGGAGAATAATAAATAAGCAGCTTATCTTGTGTCCTCGAGTCATGATTACCGTGTTTCAAGAGAACATAAGATACAAATTTTAGCCAAGTTTGCAAACCCCTTTGTTTTGGTGGTGTACTTTCAGTTCAGGGTGGTGACCGAAAATTTGTTAAAAAGCGGTAGCATTAGGGTCAAAGCTAATTGTTATTATTTGACAAGGTAACTTTTAAAAGGGAATACACAGTCAGAAATATATTAATGGACTAGTGCTGACAAGGCAATTTAACAGGTGGAACAAGGGCTGGCAAAAATTGCTTTCCAAAAAAAATTTCATGTGTTGGCAAAACGTCGGCTAAACAAAAAATTGGATAGTCTAAAAATTAAATTTCCAGAATAAAATTAAAAAAAGTGAACTTGTTACTACTGCCACTAACGGTTAGTGGCGCTAATATCACGGTACTGGCATTAAGCTTGTAGGAAGCAACTTGCCAATGTTAGGAAAACAGCAAACAATTTGTTTTAACAAAAACTTCCATAAAAAAAAAATAATTTTTATAAAAAAAGTATTAGATAAAAAAATATGTAGCCGGGTTCGAATTTGAAACCTTCCAAATAACAAACCTTTTTTAACAAAGCGTCATAATTTTTATAAATTGAATGAATGCTCTGCCAGTGCATTGATTCTTGTACCGCTGGTAATTTCTGACTGGATTGTAAAGAAAACAAAACACTTTTTGAAAATGCTCGCATCTAAGCCAAATTCTTTGCCAGTCCCTTTTTTTGTAAACCACTGAAATGTTTGTAAAATAAATACTGGCAAAGTGCTTTTTAAAAACGCTGGTAAAAAGTTCCAAACAAATGTTCTGCGAATAGCTCACATTTTATTCCACGGGCGCCCAGTGGTTTGTCAGTACTTTCTAATTGGGTTGTACATATTGGATGCATGAAAAAACACACAAAATAAGTAGTTACCAATAAAGTAGTTATTTTTATGCTGATATTAGTTAAAAATTATTAGTTACGAATCAGAGATCAGCAACGAATCGTTTTTTCGCTATTCATAGTCACTCATAAAATTTTAAATATAAGTGAGTACAAGTTGCAATAAATATGAATCCAACGTCGACATCATACTCATACCATCCCAAATTTGTATGATTCATCAATCTACAATTTTTTTTTTAATTTTAGGAAAATACTTATGATACTCACTATTGACTTGAATCATTTAGCGCATTCAACTCATTAATGTGAAAACAAGTGTATATTTCTACTATATATAAAAATACACATAGGCAGAACATTGTAAATTTATCTAGAAACATTTCAGGGAGGATTAAAATTTTATTATTATTATGAAGGAAAATATTGAGATTGAGGAAAATATCAATAGCTGAGTTTTTCAATTAGTGCAAAAACGTAAGGGTAAAAGCGAAATATGAACAATTTTTGCTAAAATTTTAAAGTATGACGAAACAAAATATAAAATATAAAGAAATATAAATAAAATTAAAAAAATGTTAACTTACAAGGGAACTGTCCTAACCCGAACTCTCAGATCTTAATGTCATTCAGATATGTTATAAAGGAGAAAAAATAAAAGACACGTATTTTTTTATAGCTGCCCAATCTCACTTTTAGGGGTTAAAAAGTGGGGTCTAAAATGGCCCCATTTTAAGTTTTTTCTTATATTTGCCTGTCTTTTCAGAGAAATTTAAGGTATTTTGAAGGCGCATCGTGTTCAAAAATGTACAATATTTTTTATTTAGTTTAAATAAGAAAAAAGAAAGAAAAATCCCTGAAGAAGCTATCCATTGAGATAGCGAAATATTGGATTAAAAATAAATATTTTCTTTTATATAATTAACCTTGAGCTTGAATATTTATTACAAAGCACTAACAATATTTTTTGTTAGTCAAAAAAGTCCTCTTCGACTATTAAAAAAAAGTTACCATTGTATGGGAATTGTAGTTGGTTTAAGCTCCAAATCATATACATTAAAGTTTTTTTTTTTTAAATTTAAAAAAAGGGGTGTCCGATGGTTTTTTGATATTAAAATCGTATGGTTTTAACTTGACTTTCCCCAAATAGCTTTTTTTATCCATATTTAAAAAATTTCAATATTCTGGCAACCCTGTGTCCAAATATAGGTGATATTCGCACCAAAATTTTTGTTTTTTCGAGTATTTTCTCGCTGTTAAAATTAAAGCCAAATTGTCGATTTACCGCTAAATAGCTTATTATATTGTATTAAGAATTTATATGGAATTTATTCAGCTTTAATTACAAAATAAATAAATTTAAATCCAGTGTTTTGGTCCTGAGATATTTTTATTTAAATAAAATCACTTTTTTTTAATTGAAAAATTTGAAAATTTGGCAATATCCAAAAAATTGTTCTCAGCGCGAGATTTTACATGGGAAATGAATGCAATATGTCGTGATACGCAAAATTTTTCTAAATTTGTAACCAGTGTAATAAATGTAAAAGTAAAGAAAAAATAAATCAAATATGAAATAAGCAATACAAATCTTTATTTCTTTGTTGAACTATGTTATAAAAAATGTTGAGAAGTACTGTACTAACACAACAGACCAAACACACAACCTCAAAATGAGTATTTTAATGTTCGTGTTCGAGTCATACTTATCGTGCATACACATTGGGTAAAGAAAAGTCGAAATCAACAACGTCATAAATGTTATAAGTTATGAGTGTGATGAGTACTTCAAACTTTAGAATGAATATGAGGTTCGACAAAATTTCAATAAGTATAAATGCGTATAAGTACAACAAATCATGAATCATCATTCAACTCTACTCATTTTTTTACTACTAATTGCAGATCTCTGTTACGAATATTACATAAATTTTTGAATTTAATAAGTAAATTAAAAAATTTGGATACACAATTTTCAATACCAAACTGTTAAATACAATAACATTTCTGAAGAAAAATTTGGCTTAAGAACTAGAAAAAAACTAGTATTAATTAATTGAATTATTTTTGAATTATTTTTTTATTAGTTTGCCATTTTAAAAGTTCTATTTATTCCAGCACTAACTAATAGTAATTTATTTTTAAAAATTTATAGGATTACAATATTAAAAAAAAAAAATAAAAAAGTAAAAAATAAAAATAATTTATACCTTAGCATGGACATTTTAAAGAATTTCTTTTTATTAATATTTTTTTTATTTATAAACAAAATTTACAATTTTCCTAATTTATATTAGTGTTTTATTTTTTATGTTTTCAAATTTTTTTTATTGAATTTTTATCGCATTTTGTTTTTTATAAAAAAATAAATCATTTGTTTTGTTTTTTTGTTTGTTTTATTACTAATTCAACTAATAATACTTAACAATTGTTGTATGCAATTTTTGCTTGTTTTTGTAATGCATTTTAGTTTAGTTTACCTACAATTTATTTAAATTTTTTCAGTGAGTAATTTATTTAAAATTGTTTTTATTGTAGTTTCTTTTTTGCAATTTTCCCTTCAATTTCTGTTTCCATGTTTTTTATGTTGCACCATTGGAGAATGTTTTTTATAATATTTCAACAATATTTTTTAAATTACTTTTATTTTTTTTTTTTTTTGAATTTAAAAAATCAATATAAATATATGCTCATAAAAAATATGTGTTTTTGTTTAAATATTTTTGTATCATTATTTTCATTCTTTGTTGCTCTTTTCTTCATTACCAGTTTTTATTTTTAGTATAAGATCTTTTTTTTGAAATTAAAATAAAAAAATTGATCTTATATTTGTCTCATTCTACCTGCTTTTTTTAATATAATTTTTTTAATTTAAAGTAGTTTGCTTTGGTTTTTTTAAAGTTAAAGATGAATTAAAGACATTTTTTAAAAATTAAACTGTTGTTTTTTTTTAAGTGTAGGAACAATCACTGTCTATTTCTGTTTTATTTTTGGTAGTTTCTAAATAAAAGTTTAAAAATTTATATTAGTTTTTATTTCCACTTAATTGATATTAAATTTTGTAATTATTGGCCTAAATATTAGTTTTTTTTTTAAATAATTTTTTTACAGTTATTTTTACTGCATATTTTTTTGTTTTTATTTTTTAAACGGCAGTTATATTATTCATTTTACTTTATAATTAATAAACCTTTTTTCACGAGTGTATGTTGCACAGGGCGTTTCTTTATAAACAAAATAAATTTTGCAATATTTGTGGCACCCTGTGCATTTTGTTTATCCTTAAAAACTATTTAACAATTTAAATTTAATTTATAATTAGTTGTTTAGTTTAATCTCCTACTACATAGTACTATAATGTATAGTAAAAATTTTTAATTAAATTTTATTAATTTTTTTTTTTTTTTGGTTTTATTTTTTGTATCAACATTCCTAGTTTTGCATAAAAAGTATCTAGAACTTATAATTAATTTGCAGTATTCAGTGTTGCATTTGTGTAGTTTTTATTGCACTATTATGTGGGGTGCCGACAGTAAAACTGTCACTGTTGCAATTATCGTAAATAGTGTAAAAACAATTAAACAAAATCTGCAAGAAAAGAAGAACAAATATTTAAATTAAAAAAAAAAATTAATAATTTTTTGTCAAGATTTAAATTCATGGCCGGCACTACAATACCTTTAGAATATATTGTGTAATTTTCTTCTGATTTGATGTCAGTAGAATTTTAAAAAATCGTAATATAGAAATTAATTAAAAATTTACTTTCATACAGAAAATCTACCCTATTATGCGGACCCTTCTATACCAAACTCCCCTCAGATTCTAAAAAAATGATAATGGTGCATTTACCCTCGAAGTCCAGTTTAAGCTAGATTTTGAACTTTAGCTCGTGTATCATATGATCGAAATCTAGTTTAAACGCTATACAGGAATTTTTTAGAATCAGTTACCAAGCCCATTTTTTTTCTATAACTGCTTCCACTAAAACCGATTTCATGTAATTAATTTCGGATACCCTTTCACCAAACTAAAATAAAGATGGCAAATTCATCTCATTTTTCTAATAGTAGAAAAATAGAATAGAATCTTATAAGAAATTCGCTCTACGCTCTTCATCCACAGAACACAATTGGAAAGTTAACTAACACGTTATAAGTTAAAAAAATTGAGAAGATTTTCCAACTAACGTAAATCCGGGGTTTTTTATACCTTCCTTGACCCAGGTTGAAAAAATCTACCAGTTTAGAGAGCTACGTACCAATCAAAGCCACAAAGAATTTGCTCATTGCCCCCTTGAAATATTGAATTGTATGGTTTTGCTTTGATATTTAAAATATTTGTTCCATTCATAACTAATGAACCATTAGTAAATTTGATGGAATTCGCTACAATGAATGTTCTTGACCGAAATTAAATTAACGACTCAATTGGAAAGCCTTCATGAGACAAACTTGTAGAGCGAAAAGTAAATTATGAACAGTAAGGTTTCATTAACTTTTCTCTAGAGATTGTAGCCTACCAGATTTTTAATGTCGCTAGATGTTGGCTCCACCGAGAGAAGTATGAAATTTTGATACGTACTCATTCTTATGTTTCAAGCCTTTAACAGAATACAACATTAAAACCTCAAAACGAAGTCGGTTGCGTTCTTCATAACTATAGATTTTGGCATTGAAAAGTGTTGTCTTAAAAAGGTCGGCAATCAACTAAAATAAGAGGGCGGATCAATAAGTCCTTGACTTTTTGAATGAAACACAGTTTTTTTTTTGCAAAAAAAAAAATTATTTTTCAACATAATCTCCTTTTAGCTCAATACACTTAGTCCAACGCTTCTCCAATTTTTGTATCCCTTCCAAAAAAGAGGATTTTTCGAGGTCCATAAAATAGGCATTTGTTTGATCAATAATTTCTTTCCACCGAGCTAAATCCGGAAAATATGGCGCATGAAGTACCAATTCGTAGCCCACTTCATGAAATTTTGCCATTGAGACTACACACGTGTGCACCCGTGCATTATGGTCAATTGAGAGCAAACACGGCACCCATCTTGCAGATAGCTTTCTTAAATCCAACTGATCATTTAAAATCGAAACCACACTGCCATATAAAATGCCTATGGCATCAACAATCTCACGCACTTTTACTCTTCGATCGGCCAACACCATATCGTGGATTTTTACGACATTTTCGGGTGTATTGACCTCAATTGGCCGTCCGGAACGTTCAACGTCATTTGTACTTGTGCGACCACAACGAAAGTCAGTAAACCACTTTTTTTTACCATTGAAATTGATGGTGCAGAGTCCCAATAGTAGCCTAATATCCATGGCACCAAGGTAATGCTCTCTATCTGGTGGGATCAGAAGGGTGTTTTGTATTATGAGCTATTGAAATTGGGTCAGACGATCACAGGGGACCTGTACCGAATACAATTGATTCGTTTGAAGAGAGCAATCAACGAAAAACGACCAAGACCGGTCAAAAACTGACTACCATTTGTTTCAATCGATGCAGAACGCCCTTACTGGAATACGCTTTATTTCACAACAGGGTATCAGAAATTGGCTTGATTCTTTACCTCAAAACTGGAGCGGAATCCATATGCTACCAGAAAGATGGGCAAAAGTAGTGGCTTACGATGGACAATACTTTGAATAATGTATCAATTCATTTTGTTATAATAAATGCATTTTTCAAGCAAAAAATCGACATTATTAACTTGTATACCCAATAGCTAGGTTAACTCGAGCATTATTTTGTAAATACAATACTAGACACCACGCCTTTGGAGACACACTATAATGAAAATTTTGAGTTAAGAATACCAATTAGGGAGGCCAGATTTTAAGACTCTCTTAGTCAAATGAAATCTTAATTATCACAGATGGCCTAAACAGTGGGACTAACAAACTAACAAACAAGTCTATTCAAAGGAACAGCGAGGTTATAGGCAGGAGGGTATGTAATAAACAAAATACCATTTTGTATTAGTATATTCGTAAATGGACTTGCAGTTTCGAATACCTCAAAGGCTAAATAAATTTGCATGCAGTCAGGTTGATATGGGTTCTGGAAAATAATTTGTTGTTTAGTTTGCGAACAACGGCTCTGACTTAGAGGTTGCGACACAAAAGAATGTGAAAAAAATTTCTTAAGTGAAGTTTTTAAGTTGATTCAGAATCTTAGCAAAAATAGAGGGGACGACAAGATAACTATTTGTAACCTCCTTAAATAGCATGGACACTTATGCTTAAGAAAAACGAAAAATCTTTGTAGAAATTCTTAGTGAACACCGCGCAATATAAAAGTTCTCTAAGATACGTGGCATTGATTGGCAGCTTATTGGAATCAACTACTGCCACAAGTCACGCAATTTTGAAAAGACTATACAAATCTCGAAGACCTAAAGTTCGATGTAAAGATTAAAAAATTAATATTAATACCTCACACCATTCGTAAGGTCTAATACCCGATTTTTTGTGAATATACAGCTAAGGCATAAAATGTCAGTCTGAACCTGTCCGAGCTACTACCTATTTACAATAAAAGAATCACCTACTCTTATAATTAGCTATTGGTTACAGTGCTGTACGAGTTTAATTCACACCACCTGACACTTGTCCTACGGAGGCAGTGTTTTAAAATACTTTAAACATAATCTGTTCCACTTTAAGCAGAACCTGTTATACCGAATAGTATGCTGTTTGGCATTGTGAAGATGACTGTAATTTACAAAACTTACTCTGATAATGTGCGGTATTTAAGGAACGCCAATTCAGACATCTGAGATGTAGATTCTCTAAAAATATTCACAACCAAGTGGATATTTCTCAATCTGAACTTGGTGTGAAAAGAAATTATAACCCAAGGGTGCCCAAGCCCTATGCGCTTGATGCTCATTTGTTTTTGTAAAAGCGCTTAGCTACAGTCTGTGTGTTTTAATACACATAAAGCACTCAGCAATAGCAATACGAAAAACACAAACGGCAAAGTTGTTTGTGTTTTTTTAGTTTTTCTTGTCGTTCTTCACTGTATACTCGCAAGTGCAAAGCAACAACACTTTCGTATGCTTTGCTGGTAAACATTGACGACAGCGATCATCAATGTTGATTTTGTTTTTGTTTAACGTATGATATGAAATATTTTTTTTTGTTATTTCTTTGTATGTGATAGTTTTTACAATAAAAAATATTGAATCAAAATTAGCTATTCTTTAAATGTATTGGTGTTTGCTCTTCCATAAGGAACTTTTGGGCACCCCTGTTATAGCCAATTAAAATGGACCACATGCTTTCTAGTAAATAGCGACCAAGTAATCCCAACATCTTTTGTCAGAATAATTTCACTAATTCTCTTAAATTATTTTATCTCAATACAATTTAAAATATATTTATTCCAAACTTACCTATCCACAACCATTGCCGCGAACTTCCAGTCGCTTATTAAATCCGCCTCATCATCTGCTTTACGCATACGCCCCGTTATAAATTGTAATTCTTTGAGAATACAATTCAAATCCTTATGATTACAGCTTATGGCGTTATGATGTTCTTCAACCGTCGTTGGACGACCAAAACTCCTATATAAAGAATAGAAACAAAAAAGATTACCAAAAATTTCTGGAAAGTTTAAAATATCTGACTAAAACTTACGCTGAAGAACCTATTGCTGTTTGTGATCCCGATACTGTATGTCGAAAATCATCATCTATATCTAAAACATTAGCTAATAATGATTTGGAAGAACGTTCTTTCAATTCTAATTCCTTCATGCGATTTGATAATAGTATATGTTTTCTAGTGATTTTACGACCGGGACGGCTCATACGTAAAATCCATGGCAGCCATTGTAAAAAAACGGAACGTATCTGGTAAAGAAATTTGATATTAATAAAGGAGCAAATATGCTTTGTTTTTTTTTTTTAATAGTTTTATTTAGAACAGAATTTTAGTGAAGAGTTTAATAGCAGATTTCTTCCGCTCTCATGTATATTCTTAAATTCTCAACATTATTGGCATATTTTATATTATTTTCGTAAAAAAGAACATGTAAGGAGTACAGATAAAACAGTAGACGAGTAGGCAGGCACGTAAAAGGCATCGGAATTCTCGCCATTATCATCTGTCGTACTTTAGTCATCTTTGCTCTAAGAGTAAAATCTGTTTACAGCTTCGCTTTTATTCTGTTCCACAACTTGTAAATACGTTAAGTTATTTAATATATTTAAAACTCACCCATGGTGGCATTTCATGTATATCCGCTGTACGATGATGATAATTTAATACCACCACCGTCAGGACCACAGACGATGCAACCATAAACATTATACAATTGAAATAAGTACCTATGTAATATGTGTATAGGGGTTTGGAGAGAAAAATAAAAATGAAGTTCATTAAAATATATGCCTATTTTTTAATTAACATCAACAAATAAATACACACACACAGAATTTAAATAAAATGTATAAAGTTTATGTAGTTTGAAAATAAAAAATCTGTTTAAAATTTTAACTACTATAGAGAATACTAATAAAGTATTTCTTTTCTGTTAGTGATTTAAAAGTTTTTTGTTGGTTCTTGATTCGTTTGAGAAACAAAACAAAAAAAAAGCAAGTGCAATAATTTATATTTGTTAAAAAAAAGAGGAATATTAAAATGCTTTTGAATTAACAAAAATTTAAATTAAAACATGCTCATGCTTGCTCTAACATGCTGTTGCCAAAAAAAATCATGACAAACATAAAAGTGTAATGCATAAAAAGAATTACAAAGAAATGTTACAAAATAATACAAAAATTTTCAGTAAAAGGAAAGATAGTTATCTTAGGAGGTTTTATTTTACATACGAATAATATTAAGAAAGTGCGAATTATTTCTGCAAGCGAGCATTACGAACTTATATTCGAACTTTAGGGACAAAACTCACTTCTCTTGACAGATCAATAAACCAGTTTATCCCCACCCATATTCTCGAGATACTCTAAGAAGTCATTAAAACAGACTTTGAAGCCCCAGGTCTAAGAGCCAATTTACGCGGAGACTTTGTTGCATGCAATTATTGTATGCGAGGTAAGGAACCAAGCGGGGTAATAAAAAAGACACGTTTTTGGGGTTTCCCGCATGTTTTTGTTATTTTTCTTCAGCACTCATATGTATTCTTCTTTTGTCGCTTCATTCACATTTAGTTTTCGTGCAATAAATGTCACCGTATAAATATACATAACTTTGGAAGCAACTTTAAAAAGGGAATTAAGAAAATTGCATGCAATCAATTTCATCGTATAAATTGGCTCTAATTTTATTATATGCCAGAAATAGAATGAGAGAATTTTTAAATGCTTCTTTCGAGACTTGCAACGGTTAACTAAACATTATAGTATTGAATTTTAATGACCAGATCATCAAAATCTTCCGACACACCAATAGCAACACCATTCGTGTTTACAGCTGTCATTGTGTCTTGCATACATTAAAATTTGCACCACCCCACATGGAGATCATTGTAAGATGTTCACCCCTATCGTGAATATTTTTTTCCTTCGAAATGTTTTCTCTTTTCCCTCAATTCTAATCGTGAATAAATTTTCCCTCGAAATTTCTTCCCATTTTCAAATCACTCATTTGTGAGTAATATCCCCGAAAAATAAGTTCACATTTAAAGTAATTCCCCTTATGGTGAATGTTTATTTTAAAACAGTTTTTTCCCTTTTTCCTATCAGTTTGTTCAATTTTTTTTTTCTAGGGGAACTACATAGAAAATTTAAGTAATAGTTGTTTATAATTGGATATTCAGGTAAATAATTTTTTTTTGGGTCAAGATTTGTGAATAAAGTGTAAAGCGTAGTAATGCACCTCAACAGAATGCAAAACAACAGTTTGCTTACAATGTATCTGGCAACTCTAAAGGATTAGATGAATCTCGCAAAGCTCAACAAGAAATTCTCCTCCTCTTGCAATAGTAACATCGTTCCAACTCTAAACATTTTGTTTTTCACTTTTTGATATTTTTTTTTGTTTTTTTTTTTAATTATAAAATTTCTTTTAGTTTTTTCATTCAGTGAACATTGATAGCACACGTTATTTTAAACAGATGTTCTTCAAAGGGAACAAAAATTTCATGGGAAATTAACGATACTAATTTTCACTTGAAAGGGAAAGAAAATTCCATGGGAAGAAACATTTCACTTTTTATTCACGATAGGGGTGATTGTGTGTATAATTTATTTTTTGCCGCAAGTCTTGTCCTAGGATCATAGAAAAAGAATTGATAAATATTCTTGCATGCGAAGGAAAAAAAAATAAGCAACAGTGGACGTTTGACTATCAAGATTGTTTAAAATCACATTTGCCATATTTGAAGACTTTCATCTTTCACCATCATTAATCCCTTCTCTATCCCTTTCCAAAGAAAGCGACACATTAAATAGTAGGACTAATTTCCTGACTGCTGCTTTCCTTTCCTTTCTCGCTATTTTCTTAAAGAGATTAAGTCATACGGTTTGTTATCGTTGAGATCTCCTCCGGAGAGAATGAGCGGATTTATGTGAAGAACGTATATATCGTATAATTTATCTTTACATGAATACATATATTGCAGGAACACTGGAATACAACTCCTATGAATGGATTATGGATTTTATGGATTGTGTACAGCGGAGGGTGTTGATGCAAATAGGGGACGAAAAAGTATATTAATCAATCTAATCCTTGGAGTTTCTGAGGCATGCCTCCCCATGCACGCATTTCGACTAGAGATCGCATTTTTATCCAAACAATCCGTATGTAGAATAAATTCTTCACAGAAGTCTTCCCAGGTATATTTGATTTTGTAAAAGGCCCACAGGCACTACTAACTCTTTCCTCCTTGCGATCCTTATTGCCCTACCATCAACACAGTGTATTTATAGAACACATCTCCGGTGCGTTGTAAAAAAAAACTGTAATAGATCGAAAGTATATATTGATCATTTTATGGGATATTGTTTTGATTTGCAGCAGTAGTTAATTGATCTTCAGTAAGAACTAAATAATTTCAAGTCTGAAAATTAATTTTGAAGCTTTTTTTTTTACATGTTATGTTATACAGTTAAATGGCTCCGATGACTAAATGTTCTAAAGAAATATGCAAATGAACTTATGATAATAACACAGACCATGTGTGTGTGGTTTCATATTGTAAATTTCATGTAAGGTGTTCTTTGTTCGGTTCAAAATTATGAACATTTTAAATATCAGCTGATTTGGACATATGTAATAATGGAGCTTTCTAAACACAGCTGCAGTTCATAAGAAAATTTCATCTTAACTTTATATCTCAAGTGTATTAGTTCTCATATAGATATATATATTTACAATTCACATTATTGCACCCGAAGAATGTTGATGAAGGTCGCTTCCTGTGTAATTTTCGATATTTAAAAAAAATTTTAAAGAAAGTCCCATGATTATATAGACCTTTTAAAAATTCTAGTTTATAAGGTTCATAAAACACTTTATTTGAACTTCGATCTCACTTTAAAAAGCAACCTGAAAAGGAAAATTCGGAATATGTATGAAAAGTAAGATAAAATGCATAGTATAACTATTCTTGGGCATATTCTGGGATTATATTCCGGAAAGCGTTTCAAATCCCGGGAAGGAACCTAATTCTTATTTTATTGCCAGAGAACAAAATATAGAGAAAAATCTTAACGACCTAAAAAGTAAATTTAAACAAATATGGTGGCATGATTTATTGTTCTAATTCTCAGAGTACCATAAAAGTGAGTAAAGTTGAATGATGATTCATGATTTGTTGTACTTATACGCATTTATACTTATTGAAATTTTGTCGAACCTTATATTCATTCTAAAGTTTGAAGTACTCATCATACTCACAACTTATAACATTTATGACGTTGTTGATTTCGACTTTTCTTCACTTAATGCGTATGCACGATGCAAAATAAGTATGACTCAAATAAAACATTAAAATACTCATTTTGAGGTTGTGTGCTTGGTCTGTTTGCGTTAGTACAGTACTTCTCAACGTTTTTTATAACAAAGTTCAACAAAGAAATAAAGATTTGTATTGCTTATTTTATATTTGAATTATTTTTTCATTACTTTTACATTTTTTACACAAGTTCACAAATTTAAAACAATTGTGCGAATCACGACATATTGCATTCATTTCCCATGTAAAATCACGCGCTGAATCACGCGCTGAATGGAGTCCAAAAGTAGAACAGTTTTTGGGATATTGCCAAATTTTAAAATTTTTCATTTTTTAAAAAAGTGATATTACTTAAATTAAAATATCTCAGGACCAAAACACTGGATCTCTATTTTTTAATTCAAGCTTAATAAATTCCACATAAATTCTTCATACAATATAATAAGCTATTTAGCGATAAATCGAAAATTTGGCTTGCAAACTGTCTAATCATTAAAATTATAAATATACACTTGTTTTCACATTGATGAGTGAATGAGCTAAATGATTTAAGTCAATAGTGAGTATCATAAGTATTTTCCTAAAATTATAAAAAAAGGATTAAATTGATGAATCATACAAATTTGGGATGGTATGAGTATGATGTCGACGTAAGATTTAAATTTATTGCAACTTGTACTTATAAATCAACGTTATTATGAGTATGAGTACATATGAGTAGTTTATTTTTAATGACTCTACTCACTTATATTTAAAATTTCATGAGTGACTATAAATAGCGAAAAAACGATTCATTCTTTTTTGGATTCAAATTAAGGTAAAGGTTGGTCGAGCTGGGAAACTGTGGCCAGTAATTTGAGGCTTTTTTATATATTTTGTGACATAAATATACAAAAAAATAAAATATCATTCACATTCACTTGCAAAAAATAATCACATGCAATAAAATGAGAGTAAAAAAAATATAACGTGAATTAATAAAATGTTTTGAAATTAAAAGAATTATAATTATGAATTCAAAATTTTTAAAATATCGTTCTTATGTAATTAACTAAATATGTTGCATTTATTTCATTGGACAAATTTTAATGATTTATTAGTTTTATTTAGGGGAAACAAATTAGTCATTTTTGATACTTGGAGAATTCGAATTGATTTCAATAACTACTTTTGATTGAGGGGGGTTTTAACACTACTATTTTAAAAAAAAATTTAAAAAGCTGCTGGTGATTTTTTGGTATAATTTTCTGTTATAAACTAAGGTTTTACTTGTTAATGCAATTTTTTAATGATTTATGAAATTTTTTATTTAAATGTGATTTTTTTGTATTTTATGTAAAAACTTTTTCATGTGTTGCAATGCTGCAGAATAATAAAAATAAAAAATAATACAATATAATTAGAACTAATTTATTTTTCGAACTTAAGTTGGTTTTTTATAAAAATATTATTTTTTTTTCAATATTTCGCTACTCCATTGTGTAGCATCTTCAAGAAATAATAAATTAGTTATAAAAAATAAAAACGTTAAATAAAAACATAACAATTACAATAAAATTAGGTTAAAAATAAAAGCTTTTTAAGACCCAATAACACAATGCCCTGTTGAAATTTAATCAATTTATATGGGAAACAACAACAAGTGTGACTGTACCTAACAGAACATTGCAATAATGGGAATAAGTGAAACTTATATCAAGATTTTGTAAAAAATTGTATATTTGATAATTTATTTACGGTAAAATTTTACTGATTTCGCGTATGTGTATTTCAGTGTTGTAAAATGTCTAAATTAGAAAACACACAGTTGCATACAAATCGTAGTGAACACTCAAAAAAAAAAAAAAAAGACATGAACTAAAATATAATCAAAAATTTCCTTCAAAATAGTTTATAAATTGTCCTCAATTTAAGTAAAATTTTATTAAAACTTAGAAAAATTTCCTTAAAAAGAAAAAAAATCCTAAGTTTAAGGAAAAACGAAATAGTTTATATACTCAGAAATAGTTCATATTTTTCCTAAGTAATATTTCTTGATTTTAGGAAAAAAAAACAAGTCAACTAAATAAAAATTTATTAATTTTAAGAAAAAACATCTTGGTTTTAAGAAATTTGCATACTCAAATGTAATAAAAATAAGTTTAGTTCAAAAAAAAAAAAAAAATTTAGGACATAATTTACTCTTATTTAGTTTAAAAAATGTGTCTAACTTAAATCGAGAAATTACTTGAACTTAATGTGTGTTGTAAAATTAACTAAATTTTAGAAAGCCATTTCCAAATTCAGTTTTTAAGTATATAACACTTTCTAATTTTGAAGAATTGTTTTCTAAAAATTAGTTCAGACAATTAAAAACAAAAAGTATAACATTTTTTCCTATGTAGTAATAAAAATTTACTTGATTTTAGAAACTGATGAACTATTTCTAAGGAAAATTTTCATGCAACTTAGTTCAGATAAATTTTAAAAATTTCAATAAAATATTCTTTTTTCAGGTAAAAGTTTTCTAATTTTTGAAAAAAATAATAAAATTTGGTATATGGTTTTTTTTCTAGAAAACTTTTAAATTATTTTTAATATTCTATTCCAAAAAAAACAATGAAAAACAAACTAGTTAGTTTTTCTCATTTTAAAGAAAAAATATAATTAATAAAAGAAATTAAAATAACCATTTAAAAAAACTATCCTGCATGATTGTAATTTTTAGTTCGTGATCTAATCTTAACAGTCTTAAATATTGAACTTAAAGTAGCTTAAAATATATTTTAAAATTTTGTTAGCAAAGGGTAAAAAATTTCGAATTTGCGCTTTTATGTAATAAATTTATTTGTTGACTACAATACGAAACATCGCAAACATATTTTATACATAACGGCTTTCCTATAATTGACGTAGCGCTTATTAAACTTTATATTTATCGAACTATTTTTTATTCACTTAATAATAAAAAAGTTTAAATTTGTATATGTCAAATAAAGTTTAAGCTAAAAATCCCATAAAATAATCTTATAAAAATTTAATTGATAAATTTACGTTTTCCAATACTAACAAGAAATGTAACTGTGATATTTTGTATTTTTGCAACAATTTCCTTAAATTAGTTAATTTAAGAAGACAAAGGACCCCCAGTGTTCCTTAGCCATAGATGCAGTGTATCACGTAGGGCGTCCCCTTTTGTAGTTCTCTCAGTATATCCTGCAGCACATTTTTTTTCATTTGTTTACCTTTTTGCTAATGAAATTTAATTTATATTTTAAATACATGAATTTAGTATAATTCAATTTAGTTTTAATAAAAAATTGTATAGCAAAAAGATTGTTAAGAGCAGTGTCCTCACAAAGCGAAAGTCCTTCGAAAGTGGGAAAATTCCTACTCAATGAGTGTAAAGTACTTTAAAATATATGGTAAAATATATTACCTTTACCATAGAAGCAGGATAAGAATAATTTTCACTTAAAAGAACTGATATTTAACTTGATGTTAGAAAATATTTTCTTATTTTTAGGGGGTTAAGTCCTAGTTTTTAGTAAAAAAAAAATTATCTAATGATCTTAAGTAAAATAAAATTTTTCTTAAAACCAAGGAAACATTTCCAAACTAACAGTACAATTTTAGATGATGTATGAACTAATTAGGAGAAAATTTTACTGTTTTCTAATAAAAATTTACTTCTCAGTAGTAAAGTTTTTATATAATTTAGAAATTTTGATCAAATTTTAAGTAAAATTTGTTTCCTAATTTCAAGGAAAATTTTATTTAATATTGGTAAAAAGTGTCTTTAACGCCGTTTTCATTTCAATTTTTCCTCTAAATAAGTTAATTATTCTAAATTCTAGTTCATTTTTTTTTTGAGTGTATGAATACAAAGTTGTTAATCGACCAAATTCAAATATGGTTTAATTGACTTGTTTAGGGCACATGATACCGTATTCACTAGATTAACTTATGTGTAAATCGGCATAAAAGATTAATTACTCAAAATATTTGGTAAAATCGATATAAAGATTTAAAACTTATAATTATCTTAGAGGTAATGCTACACAAGTTAAAAAATACAGGTTGGTTGAAAAGTTACTGCGCTCGAAATGAAAGAATACTGTTTTTGTTACGAAATATATTTTTTTATTCAATATAATCTCCTTGAAGCTCAACACACTTGTTCGAATGATCTTCCAATAATTTTATCCCATCTTTATAATGGTTTTCCGGAAGCTCTTCAAAATATCCGTCTACGGCTGCTATGGCCTCTTCATTCGACGAAAAATGCTTTCCACGAAAGAATTGTTTGAGATTTCTGAAGAGATAGTAGTCACTGTTGGCTCCCAGTGGTGAATACGGTGGATGTTCAAGCAATTCTTACTTTAATTCTTTGAATTTAGCCATCGTCAAAACACTTTTGTGAGCAGAGGTGCATTGTCTTGATGAAAAATTTTTTTTCTTCTTTAAACCAGGTCTTTTCTCACGAATTTTTTCATCCAGCTGATCCAAAAGGCTGAAATAATATTCAGAGTTGATTGTTTTACCTTTCTGAAGATAATCAATCAACAAAATTCCTTTTGCATTCCAAAAAACTAATGCCATAACCTTCTTTGCTGATCGTTGTGACTTCACCTGCTTTGGAGTTGAACAACCAGCTTCAGTCCACTGTAAACGTTCTTGTTTCAATTTAGGATCATGGTGGTAGATCCAAGTCTCATCCATAGTTATAAAACGACGCAAGAAGTCGGTTTTATTTGGCTTAAAACGCTCCAAATTACGCTGAGAAATTTGTTTTCGATCCAGTTTTTGTTAAATTTTTTGTTAACTTTCCAAACAGTTTTTGAAGTACTCGTTCGTCTGAGATGCCTATGGCATTAGAAATTTCATCTTAGTCAAACTTGGATCTTCACTAACCATATTATGAACCTGCTCAATTATTTCTGCTGTGGTTGCAGTTTTTGGTCGTCCTTCGCGTATATCGTCTTTAAGGCTGTTACGACCACGTTTAAATTCACCAGCCCAAAATTCAACGGTGCGTTTTGAAGGTGAGGACTCCTTATACACCTCTAACAATTGTTCATAAATTTCCTTTGCTTTTAAACCCTTCAAAACAAAGAATCTAATGACTGCACGATATTAAATTTTTACCATATTAAAAAAAATCAAACAAAGAAAGAATTGACAGAATGACTTGCAACTTTGCATGTGTTCTCAGGACAGTTATACCTACTTGAGAAAAAAAAAGTTTGGAGCTAGCAGTGCCATCTCTTGGTGAGCGCAGGAACTTTTCAACCAACCTGTATGAATCGATAACAAATTTTTAAAGTAAAAAAGGAAAAAAAGATATTTTCTTATTTTTCCTCGTGTTTGTTTTTAAACCGATGATCCGTTTTTGCTTAGTTTCAATATCAAAAGGAATTAAAAATGAATGAAAAATATTTCAGACAAAATTAAGCTATCGTTACATACATTTTAAAGTTCATTTCTCAGTTTCACAAAAAAGCTTTTATTTTATAAATAAATATTTTGAAAATAATTTAAATCTAATTAACGTCTTTCCAAACTTTGTTACTATGCTTAAAATGGTTCAATAAAGCTTCTTTAAAATACACTTAGAATTATTTTTCGAAAGAAATTACAAAGCTGTATTTTTTCTCCAACGAAAGGGTGTAATAGTCATGCTTATTTTATTTTAAAAAAATTATAAATGATTATTTATTTAAAATTATATTTATTTATTTTATATTATTTAGGGCCAGTATAATAGTCAGCTTTTGGTTTGATTTTTTACTTTAATAAAAATAATAACAGATACAAATTTTTTATTTGAGTTAAATTTAAGTCGTAAATTCTACTAAGTGCTGACTATATTACTAGCCCCTAAGAAATCTTATACATTTTTATTTAAGTATAGAAAGTTGATATAACTTTCACAGACTTTAATTTTTGTTTAATATTAAGGTTCATAATGCACTTCTACATAATTTCGTTAGCCAAGTTTGGAGACAGGCAACTACTTATTTTTTTGGTGGATAGTAGAGTTGTTTTTTTTTTCAACTGAGAGAAATATAGTCTAGGATTAGAGCAGTTTTCTTAAGGCATTGAAAGTATAGTTTGGTTTTTATAGTTTTATGGTATATATTTCATAATTTGATATTGCATTTTAATACCTAACAATGGTACGGCCTCACTGGTTTTGGTGATAACATTACCAACCAAAAGTGAAAATACAGTTTGTGATAATAAGATGGTAACACCTGTAAGAAAATTATATGTATAAAATATTGTTTTAATAACGAATAAAGCTGTTGAAAATTATTGAGACATTGCAGTTTTTATTTTTGATCAGTTTGTAGAAGTGATTTGTTTCAAGGGTCTGGGGATCAATTCTCGTGGTGGGAAGAGATAAAATGACAAAGTTTTTACGACTTCACTGGAAATCCGATTCTTGTTTCAGTTTTTGTAAAAACTATCTGTTAAAATTTTATCATAGGATACATTTTTTTTCGCGAAGTAAAATGTGCCGAAATGCATCAGTATTGCACACTTTAACGAATTTTTTTATTTTGGCAATTTTGTTTTAAAATTAGTTAATTTGTTAAACGTATTTTTGTTATTATTTCTATTAAGTTTTTGTCAAATTTAATTTCGAATTCATTATTGCTATATGTTCAGAGCTTTGAATAAATTAAATTTTTAATTCACTTCTGAATTTTAATTCAAATTGATTTATATCATTCGTCTATACCATTTCTTATGAATTTATTTACAGGCTTAATTCTTTTATTTTTCACACATAGTGAATTCTCTGGTGAATTTATTTTTTTTTAGAATAAGCATTTAGTTATTTTATAAAATCAATTCTACTACAAAAAGCTTGTAAAATTATTATTCACTCATTATGTAAAAGATTAAAGGAAATGTGTGCGCTTGTTAATTGTGGTTTCAATTTTAAATAATTATGTTTTGCATCTTTGTTATCTCCCTAAAATATGCCGCATTTTTTTAGTTTGGAATTATCAACTAAAATGCTACCAGACTTATTAATAAATACAAACCTAAGATCTTTTACAATATAAATGAAAGACAATTTTGTTTAACTATTTTGTAAATGATTTGAATTAACCCATTAACGCCGAGGTGATCAGAATTTTTAATAACTTTTCAACGTTTTTATTTATTATGTTATCGGACCAAATAAATAATGCAACATCTCTATTCCTACGCGAACTTTGATGCTCTTTCAGAATATGAGCTCAAAATTAGACACCGAGAGAAAAAAATATGGCCGAGAAAAACGTGAAAATTTTCGAAAAAAAATTTTTTTCGCATTTTTTTCACAATGATACCGCAAAGGTATCAACTTTTTACTATGATCAGAGGTGATCATAGCACTCGAACATTAAGAGGAAGTTTTTTCAGATAATTTCATCGACGCGTTTTTAAAAATGGCGGCGAGAATGAAAAAATGTTATAAAAATCTTAAACAGTCGTTTTCTCAAAAACTATAAACTTAAGAAAAATGTCTTAAAATTAGTCAAAGAACACTCTCAAATTTTTTCAGAATTTTTTGAGACAATTTTTGATTTTCGAAAATATCAAAAAATCCAATTTTTCAAAAATACCTGAAAAGCATCAAATTTCGCTTAGGAATAGAGATATTGCATTATTTTTTTGGTCCGATAACATAATAAATAAAGACGTTGAAAAGTTAGAAAAAATTCTGATCACCTCAGCGTTAATGGGTTAATAAAAAAAGTAATGATTCAATTTGTGTGTTATTAGATAAGGAATGTTTTCTGTTAAATACTTAGCTTTGGGAATGAAGCATTAATGCATTTATTCTGAGGACATTGTTTAATGGAATGACATATGTACATTTATGTGTATTAATGCCAAATTAAATTAATTCTTTTGAAGCTCCTTATATACTGCAATAATTTAAGTGTTTTTTTTTTTAAATTTAATAAAGTAATGAAAAATCGTCTAAATCGTTCAAAAAAAAAATGCTAAGTTTGCTGTAAAATTTAACAGATAACGTAAATTTATTTCATTAGAATCGCTGTAAATAAAAATGTGAAGAAAAAATTAAATATCTGTGAAGAAAAAATTATTTTTTTTTTCACATCAATTTATCACAATTTCAGAATTGACCTCCTGGTCTTTTTATATAAACGGATAATTTATATTTTTGTTTTTATTTATTATTAAATTATTTTTTTTTATTTTAGAAAGTGTAAGTATAAAATTGTCATAAATGTTGATACATTTTTGTTAGAAAAAATAGTGGATTTTTCCTTTTGGTCCAAATTGCACCAAAGTCCCTAAGTGCCAACTCAGTGTTATAACTTATCGACTAACTTGGGTATTAGTTTTTATCCACAAAAACTTACAAAATCTTAGATACAATTTTTTTAAACAATTCTTATGACCCTGAGTAGGATTTAGAAAAAAATATCGATTGGCTTTTTACTACAAAAAAGTTTTAATTTTATTTAAAATTTAATGCCATAATAAAAGTCTGGTAATTAGCAAATTTAGTTTAAAATACTTCTAAATAACGAAAATAGACAGAGTAATGTTTAAAATAATAATATAGTTCAGGGATGGAAAAGTTGATACAATTGTACTTTTTTTGATACTATTTGATTTAAGAAAGTACCGTGATACTCCCGAGACACATTTGATACTTTCACAGATTTTTCGCAAATAAAAATTTGATATTCACTTATTTCAACATTTCCCCTATTTATATTCAATATTTTTCTTTTCGTATTTTCTTATTCTTATTCGTTTTTACTTATTAAATACAATAAACGTTACATTGTGTTGTTAGTAGTGTTTCCAATTATTCGACCCTGCCGGTAAATCGGTTAGGTCATTATTCGAAAAATTAAGAATATTGATTTATCGGTTATTTGGTTCGATTAATTAGAAAAATTGGCGATTAATCGATTAATTGTTTAATGCAAAATAAATGAATTTCTTTCATCAATAAGAACACAAAGAACTGTTATTTGCTGAAATATAAAGTTAAGTCTATTGCGTTGGCTTCTAAAGTGTTTGTTTAGGACAATTCGAAGCATCCTGCGATTTTTTTAAAGAATCATGCCTTATAATCTTGGGTTTTTTCAAAGGAATCTGAAGACTTTTTAAAAAGAAAATGTCAGACGTATTCAGTGGAAGTAAACCCTTAAAAACGCACTGTAAATAGTGTTGTATCGAAGTGGACATTTTGTCGATAAAGTTGGTTTTTATTTTCTTTATATTAGACTTTTCAGAATAAAAAAACATAATAAAAATGCCTAAATAAACAAGAGCTGCCTACAAAAAATTCAATAACAAATTCTTAAGAAAATATTGTATGAATAATTTTTTCGGAATTCACAAAGTTTTATAGAACCGCCACTGTTCCCAGACTCTTTAACTAACAGGTTTAAGCTTTAGGGTTAAAAAGATTATCTATTAGAAAAGATATAAAAATCAGTCATATTCCTCACAAGTCCTCACCGATGGTTCTAATTTTTGAAAATGTTGAAAATTATGTTTCCATTTTTCGAAAGAAGTTGTATAAAATATTTATAATTTTCTTTTGATTACGTAACTAAAGTTTAATTACATTAACCTTATTGAATGTGTTTCTTTTTTTTTTTGTTTATTATAAAAATATATATTTTTAACGTATGTTAATTTTATGTAAAAACAAATTTTATATATGTTTGGTGTTAATTTTTATGTCATTTTTTGTTAAAAACAAGTAAAAAAGGGCTAAATTCGGCTGTGCCGCATCTTTGAATACCCTCCACCAAAGGGGATGAAGATAATATACGTATATACTAAATTTTGCATGAACTGTAATATGAATATGTTTTGTCAATTTATGTAACGAACTTTTGTTATTTAGTTTAGTAATGTTATTTATTTAGTTTTAGCAATGTTATTTACAGAGGTCTGCTCTGTTAGCGACTTTAACATTGTTGATTTTTACGTTAACATAGTTATCAGAGTAACACACATATAGCTCTAAGAATGTTATTATTCTCTATGTAAGACAATAAATATAATCGAACAATAAGAAGACTTAATAACATTTTTACTTAACAGAAAAAAAAATATATATAGAAAAATTGTACAAATTTGTATGGAAAATTTAGAGGAACCTTCACATTTTCACTCATAACTTTTGAACCGCTTAACCGATTTTGCTCATATTAAATACCAAACTGCTCAGGAGGATGTTCAATAATCTGGGTAAAAATAGGCACCCCCGCTTGCGTCTACGCGTACAGACAGACAGACAGACAGACAGACAGACAGACAGACGGACATCGCTAAATCGACTTAAAATTGCATAAGGATCACGAATATATATACTTTATGGGGTCTTAAACCTATATTTCGACATGTTACAAACGGAATGACAAACTGATATATACCCTCACCATATATGGTGGAGGGTATAAAAATTAAAAAATTTAGTTCTCCGAAGGTCAAAATAGTACTCTTGAATATTTTTTTTGATACCGAAAAAAATCCCATTTTCCATCCCTGATATAGTTCAAATCATTGATAAGAGCGATCTTTGCATTTTTTCCTGCTTACGCTCTCGTGAGTTTAGTAAAAAAAATACTCAGGAAAACAGTAAAAATTACTATAAATATTGCAACTAGGAATTACTCACGAGTTATTAACTCTTACTCAAGCTCACGTGCAAATCATATCAGTATACTCGTAATATAATTCATGTAGGAATCACGTGACTCACAAACATTTCGTGTCCCGATCAATATTTGTGTCTAGTATCAATATTTATGACAATTTCTTATTATTCATAGAGAACCCGTTTTTTGGAATACAGCTCTATATATTATTGTGTATAAAAAGCTTTAATGAACCATTTTTAGTGTAACCCAGACATCTTTTTATAAATATTACTTTAATTTATACAAAAAAAAAATCTAAAATATAATAAAAAGTGTTAAATACGTGAATAAACTTCCAAAGCAATATAATAAAGTGCAATTGAATGTTAAAATAGCAGTGTTTTAAATAACTACCAAATATTACAATTATGTTGAAATGCAACTGTGCAAAAATGTTACTTTGTCGTTGACAGCAACATGGTTGCTAATTATGGTAGTTAAAATTTGCATTTACTTTTGTGTTTTTTTTTTAAGTAAAATATTATGTTTAATTAAGAGTTTATTTAATAAAAATTATTAAAATTAAAAAAAAATAAACGATTCACAAATACAATAATAGAGGCCCATTTTCACAAAAATAAACCGTCACACAGAGAAAAATAATTCAACACTTTCTAAAAAAGATTTTATTATTTTACCATTTTTATTTAAAAGATATTTAATATTAAATTTTAAATTTAATTTTGTGATATTTTAATTTTAAATAAAAATGTTATTTAATGGGATTATTCTGTAACTACGTGAAAATGTTTTCACGTTCCTATATGCAACTCTAATATATTTAGGACAGGTCAAGTCACTAATATCAAAATTATATATAGCTAAATTTTTGTTTATACCTTTAGGAAAATTTAACATTATATGACTCTTCCTATCCTAAATATGGTAGAGTTGCATATTTCTACAACTTTTCATATAGTTACAGAATAACCCCATAATAATAAATAAAACATTTTGTAATTTTCCTTTAGTATAATGAGTAAGATTTCTTTTAAATAAGTTTCGAAGTATTTTAAGAATGATATTTAAATGAATTTTTAAATTAAAAAAAATTTGCTATATTTGTGAACCGATTTATAATACAAATTATTTGCTTAATTGAGAGTAAAATATTTTTATTATTAATCAATTTCAAAAAGGTTCATTTTTATTTTGATTACAAGAAAAAAAATATCATTCCAAAAAAATGGGTCCCCTGTAAATAAGAAATAAAAATTTGTGAAATAAAATTAACAGAAAATTAAAAACATTTAAAACAAATTTATAAATAAAAAATTATTAGAAAATTGTGAAATAAAATTAACAGAAAATTAAAAACATTTAAAACAAATTTATAAATAAAAAATTATTAGAAAAGTTTTAGCAAAATAGTTCTAGTATTTAGAATAAAGAAGAAAAAAAAAATAGTTTAGAAAAGTTGTAATAATTGTTAGAAAGTTTGTTTTACAAGTGTGAATAAATTTTGAAGTGATTTTTGGAATAGGATTTTAAAAAAATTTAAGTAAATTGAATGTACAAGTGTTGTCAAATTTTTGAGTGAAAATTGTTTTAAAATAAAAGTTCAATGAAGCGCACGATTTTTGAAGTGAATTTGGTGTGAGTTAATTTTTTTTTTTGATTTCTACTTTTTTTTTGGTGAAAATAAACTATTATTGTTTTTGGTAAAAATTAAAGCCAAAGTACATAAATAAATTTAAAAAAATATTTAATGGCTATTTGTTTTTTAATGCCACAAGTTTTTCCCAAATTCACTTGTATTGAAATCTGTCTCATAAGTATCTTTTGTAATAAAAATAAATGTTGTATATTTTTTTTTGTTGAAAATAATTCGGAAGAGATTGATTTTTTTAAGATTTCATTTGAAAATGTGTTTCTTTTGATCGAATTACTTTTATTTAAAATTAATAAACAATTAAATATACAAAACTGGATAGAATCTACATAAATTTTTAGCTTAATTTAAGCTCATGGATCGAAAAAAATTAATTGTACGATTGCTATTCGAAATAAATTGTTTGATTACTGTCCGATGTATTAATCAGACTCGCTCCATTTCTATTGTAATTGATCTGATCTTGCGATAAACACAATACTTATTATAGAAATTGTGCACATCGCCATTTTTTGAAGAACTGATGCTGAGAGCGTGGTTTTCGAAAGAAATACTTCCGCCAGAGGAATCGTGTTATTGTAATAAAAACATATAATTCCTCCGGAGGAATTTTTTTCTTTTGGGAATAATTGGGTGAAAAATTGGCATAAATTGCACTTGCTGTGGAAATATAAGAGTGTCGCGATCCATGAGAAAATCTTTTTTATATGACGATTTTTTATTTTTTTAGCGTTTTTTAGGGTTTAGGGGGTGACCAGATGAGCGCTTTGGACAACAAAAGATTTTTCAAAAATTGTTACAAATTGCAATTGTTGTAGGAAAATCAGTTTAATTCTCAAAGATCTGATACTGTAGCTGGTAAAACAAGTGTCTTTTTTGCATTAACACTTTTTTCTTGCGTTTTTTTACTTTTTAGTGGTTTTATATTTTGAAGTTTTTTTTTTAAGTTTTGGGGGTGCATTAGGCATACAAACCCATTTGTGACCCTCAAACCAGTGTTGTGTTTTAATTTTTATTTTAAGTTTTTTTCATTTGATTTTTTTAAGCAGATTTAGAAGTGCCTTCTAAATTTCAAATACCATCTTATAAATTTAAAATTGATGTTTTCAAAATTGAGTTAATGTTTTTGAATTTAAAATAAGAAGGCACCGATTACCGTAATTTATTTATTTTAGCTTTTTACCCTTTTCAAAGCTTTTTTCATTTTTATTTAGTTGGTTTTTCATTTATAGTTTTTTCATTATGGCGTTTTTTGAGTTTTTTAAGTATCGGTTGGCTCAAAGAACAAAAAGTCTGGCATATTTAACTTAAAAATGTTGGTCTTTTTTCCGCTGAATTCGAATTCGGCATCAGTTTTTAAAATTAAAATTGGTACATGAATTTTTTTAAAAGAGATCGGATTGGTTTAAAATTATTTACCTGAGATTTTTTGGTTTTTAAACCTAAAATGGCGGATTCAATATGTTGGATTTAGGAACAAATAGTTTGGCATGTTTTACTTGAAAACTTTAGTCTGTTTAGTCTGTTTTTTCCGCTGAATTCAAATTTGGCATAATTTTTTTTTTTGAGTTTAAATTGGTAGATGACTTGTTTTAAAAGACATTGGATTTGTTTGAAATTGAGATTTTTTGGGAGTCGATGAATGCAGATTTCTGAAACCTAAAATGGCGGATCCCATATAAGAATATTATTTTAAGTGATCAATTTCTTTTAAAAATTTTAACAATATTCTAACCAGAATTGTTTGGGTGGAGATAATATAATCAGATGTTTTTATGAAATAGAAAACACCAACGGTAAATGTTCTAACTAAATATATGAAAATATAAAAAGTACAAGAAATAAATATTTTTGTATTTTTAAATTCAAAAAATTACAATAAAAATTTTCAATATATAAAATCACAAATCTAATTTTTCGATTTCTGTAAAAAAAAATCATCTGCTATTTGTAATTTTAAAAATTTTATGTGAGATTCTGTTTAAGCGTCCACAAATTTTTTACGATAAATAATTTTTAAAGAAATCCATTGATTTTTAAAGAAATTATATGCCATATTGGATGCGACATATTAGAGTTTAAATATCGGATGTCACATTCGTTATCAGTTCGCCGGCCTTTTAATTCCAAACAAATCTGATCCCAGTATGAATTTCAAACATATCAGGTCCCTGGTTAAATTTTTAAGAAAAAAATCTAAACTTTAAAAAATCATCCGACATATTTGCCAATTTGCATTTTAATTATCTGATGCCGGATTCGAATTTTGTCAACCAACAAGTTTCTCAACTGGAGTCTTTCTTTTCCGCTACCTGACGTTTGAAAGCAGAGATCCTCACTTACATTTTAAGTAAGAAGACAACTCTATATGTTAAGTTTAATTTTACAGAATTGAGGGTGTTCCATAGGTATGAATTGTCCTTTATTTATATATATATTTTTTTAAATTTTAGCAGTTTTTATTTCAGGAATTTTTTTTTTTTTTTTTTAATATTGTATTGCTTTTTTGTCGAAGGTTTTGAAAGATAATTATGAAAAACAGTTCACAAATCTTGCCCGTTTTGCTTGATCATATTTACTGGGAAGCACCGTTGGGGTGTTACTTCCGATTGCAACGAAATTTGAATATATATGATCAGCGGCCCAATTTCACGTTAAAGTATTAAAACGTGGGGTAAAAAATTACCCAAAGGATTGGTATTCAATAGAGTACTAAATATAATAAAAAGTTTCAAAACAAATAGTTGCGAACAATTTTTAAACCCATTTTAACCCAACAAATATGAGAATATGTACGAGTAATATAGGGTCCTCCATCTAACGTTTTTTTTTCAACTAGTGCTTATTTCGTGAATGGTAAACACTTATCTCATGTCTGATTTGACAGATAATTAGTTTTATACTTCCGCTGAAGGAATATGGTTGTGTATACGTTTAAACAACGCTGGGAAGTATTGCGACATTACTTTGAAAATCATGGTAATGTTGCAGAATGTCATCTTTTCAGATGAAGCTCATTTTGATCTTGGCGGGTATGTAAACAAGCAAAATTGTCGCATTTGGGGCACAGAAAAACCGCACGCATACATTGAAAAGCCGATGCACCCAAAACGAGTCACTGTTTGGTACGGATTTTGGTCCAGAGGCATAATTGGGCCATTTTTCTTCGAAAATGAGCAAGGAGTGGCCGTTACAGTCAATGGCGATCGTTATCGGGCCATGTTGAACGAATTTTTGTTCACAAAAATTGAAGAGGAGGATATTGGCAACATTTGGTTTCAACAGGACGGCGCTACGTGCCACACAGCCGAAGCTACACTCGATGTTTTGCGCCCTGTTTTTGAAGATCGCATTATCAGCCGCAGAGCTGATGTCGTTTGGCCACCTCGGAGCTGCGATTTGACACCGTTGGACTATTATTTTTGGGGTGCCGTCAAAGATAAGTGTTACGCCGACAAGCCAGAGACAATTGACGCTTTAAAGGACAATATTCGTGAAGCCATTGGTGAAATACAGCTGCACACAATCGATAATGTCCTTAAAAATTTGACCGATCGTGTAGGCTACTGCATGGCCAGTCGAGGCAGCCATTTGAATGAAATTATTTTCCAGGATTGTACTTTCAAATAAAAAAAGAAATTTGAGAAAATATTCAGTAGTTTTTTTTATAGCATTTTTCAAAAAAAAAAAGTTATTTGGCGGGCCCTATATTAAAATTTTCAGGGAAGCCCTCTTAATAAATTTCAAAATATAAGCATTTTGACGCTTTGCGATTTTAATATTTTTTTGTGCTTTCATTATTTTTTTTAAATTTTATTTATTTAAAATTTTTTTCATTATTTATTAATTTGTGTCTTTGTTATTGCCGACTTTTTTTAAAGGGTGAAAATGAACAAATTATTTTATTTTTAACGCTTCTTTTAACTTTAAGACTTTCTTCTTTTTCAATTTAAGCACCTTGTTTATGTTAGTGCTTTGAATTTCAATATATGTGACGTTACTTAGTGAAAGGACATTATATTGCCAGAGGCACTATTTGTGTTTTTGATACCATAGGAAAAGGCACAAAATTCTGAAAAGAGTGCTAACGCATCAAAATCACTCTAACAAACTCCCTCTAACAAATTTCCTTTCATCATGTCATTTTAAAGTAAATTTATGCAGATAATGTACATAAAATTTTCGGATTTAATATTATTTTATGAATTTTATTTAGTGTCTTCTGAATTTTAATCAGTTTTCTTCAATTAATGTTTTTTTTAAATTTGAAATATTTATGTTTGGACCGATCATTGCCATATTTGATGTTTGAGTTACTTTAGGTCCTCACATTCTTGACGGATATTGTCTTTAAGAGCTGCAAGAGTCTGAGGCTTGTTGACATAAACCCGCGACTTCAAAAAGCCCCACAAAAAGAAGTCTGGAGCGGTCAAATCAGGCGATCTTGCTGGCCAGTGCAAATCGCCAAAACGGGAGATTAGGCGCCCGGGAAATGCATCCTTCAGCATATCGGTTGTGGCACGTGCAGTGTGTGGCGTTTTCCAATCCCAATTCATCAAGTTGCGGCAAAAAGAACTCGTTGATCATTGCTCTGTAGCGCTCACCATTCACAGAAACCGTTTGGCCCGCGACGTCTTCGAAGAAAAAAGGTCCGATGACTCCTCCAGCGAAAACAGCACACCATACAGTGACTTTGAGCGGGTGTTATGGCTCTTCGTGGGTTACACGCGGATTTTCAGTGCCCCAGAAGCGTAAATTTTGCTTATTTACGTACCCGCTAAGATGGAAATGGGCCTCATCACTCATGATTATTTTTGATGAAAAATCATCTTCATTATTGCTCAAATAAATAGTCACCAATATTCCGCGTTCTGGAGCAGTGTAGCGTAACATTGTTTATTAACGTGTATTTCGCATGTGTTTACTACACAAATGTCAAAACAGAACTGATAGGAGAATTACTTTTGCGCCACCTTGTACAAAAATGTGGTCAGGTTTTCATGATCTTATGCACAGAACAGATGGAAACGTAATTCTTCTACGAATTGTTGTCGTTTGATTTTTGGTTAGAATGAAATGTCGCGAAAGTGTTATCGTACCCAAGAAACATTTTTACGGACTCTCCAATACGTACGGATTTATGAATCCGGCTTCTACTGTACGTTTACGGTCCGAAAATACGTATCCGTCAAAGCTTATACGTAAACGGAACATTAACGGACCGTATAATTGAATTTTCGAAAATAATACGTTTTTACTCCGTTTTGGTGTATCCGTTTTTGTACCGTCAAATACGGACCAATGTTTTTCATCAGTTTTTCTTCCGTTGCTTTTGGATTTGCTTAGTAATAAAAAACGAATACTTAAATATCCCTCAGGTAAATATTTATGAAATTGAAAACAAATTTAACGATGATGTGTGCAATATTATGTTGATTTGCAAATAAAAATATTGCCCGACAGCTTAAAATAATTTTGTGAAAAATTTGCATTGTCTGCTTCATCATATCGTAAGAACCACAATTTAAAAACAAAATTTAATATTTGTTTTATTTTTTTCATGAATTTTAATGGGCCACAATCGCAGTGATTGATGGATGGTAATTGTGCTGAAGATAAATACATATGGAATTTGTTTGGTATTTGTTGGATTTAGTTTATTAAGTTTTGTTATTTTAATTTAAATATATTTGTTAATAAATTTAAAGAAAAAAATAAAAATTTGGTATTAACAATTAAAATAATATGCCTTTACTCAAATCCGTTTTTTGTTGAAAAAACGGTACGAATGCGGACCGAATACGGATCCGTAAACGATCCGTCACTGACGGACTATAAACGGACAACACCGTTTTTTATCCGATATATCCGGTCCGTAAACGGTCCGTCCTTGACGGACTTTTAACGGATAACTCCGTTTTTCATCCGATATATCCGGTACGTAAACGGACCGTCATTGAATGTTTTTAAACGGATTCGAATCAGTTTCGATGTTTCTTAAAATCCGTTTTCTGGTCCGTTTACGGATAAAGAAAACGGTACGTAAACGGAGTTGGATTCCGTTTATGACGGACCGAAACCGGTACGAAAACTGTACGTATTGTTTGTTGGGTGTTCACTACATACAATCATATGCATGACGAAAGCAACCATGTAATCCTTGTTTTATTTACTCCATACAAAACGATAATTTTCACTTTCCTTCAAAATTTGAATTCCAATTTTATATAAAAATTTGTTTTTTCAAAATATTTTTTTTTTTCAAATCTAAGAATTTTGTTAACACTTTCAAATGAAATCATAGAAGTTAGTATGAAAAATTTTGATAACGATAGCATTTAAAAAAGTTTAGTAGATAATTTTGTAAGGAATTTTCCAAACTTTTTTAAAATAAGAAGTAAAACAAAATTAAAACTTTTAAAAAAATAAAAAAGAAATAAGCATAAAACTAAATGCAAAAACTTAAAGAAATTAAAAACATAAATTTAATAGTTTAAAGTTAGATTTATAGTTAAATTTTTATAGTTTAGAATGGTGAGTTTTTCAATATTATAGTTTGAATATTAGTTAGTATCTGTTTAGTAGAGTAGAAGTTACAATAGTGATACACACAGAGAAAAAAAAACATTTAAAATTAATTGATCGATTTACTTTTAAAATATTATTGAATTTTTTTATTTGTTTAAGAAAAAAAAAATATTATTACAAATATATATGTAGACACCAAAAAATTGTATATAATATAAATATATTATATAAAATATTATATACTTGTTTTTTATAAAATATTATTTATTTAGTTTGTTTCTTCAACAAAACAACAACGATTAATACAAATACACAAAGAAAAAAATTACAACGAAACGAACAAAAAATTTGAAACAATAAGAGCCGGGGATTTTAGTCAGTAATAGATTAACTTTGGTTTTGGGAGTTTTTTTTTTGAAGATTTTTTAACCAAAACTTTATTTATGATGAATTTTATTATTGTGATGTATTTTCAAAAAATAATTTGTTGGATATTTAAGAAATGTCTTGTTTAAGTCCAGTTTAATATTTTAAACTGATTTTAATAACACATATTAACAAATTTTAAAACTTTGAATGCCTGGTAATTGGGATCTTTATTTTTTTTCAAAGACTTTGGCACATAGATTATGAAAAAAAAATCAAAAAAGTTCTTGTCTAAAAATGTTATGCTTCATCTACTTAGAAGAGAAGACTAAAAAGAGCAAATAATCTTAGGAATTGTAGAAACTATCGTCACTATTTAAATATATTTGGAAGGAAAACTTGAAGAGTAAGGAAATCGAGGCCTCAAATCTGCATAAAATTAAACAATCAAATCCGAGATTCTTTGTAATTTTTTTTTCAAATGCCCCAGGAATGAATCCTGGGGCTATAATATAGGAGGGCAGACACAAAACCACTGAACTTCTGATGAATACTCAGCTTAGCGGTGTAAGGTTAAGATATTTGTTACTATCCCACGCAATGCAATTCATAGAAGTCGGCATATTGGAGCAATGGAGGATAAAATTAACTACGTTGGCGAAATCTAGGCCTTGAAATCCCAATAAAACACTGTTGCATTGAAAGGTACAAACCTTTTAAATGCAAAGAAGTCAGGGATGTTTATTCCCATCTCTGGAAAAAAAAACATCCATATTACTGCACATAATTAGAGATTATTCCTCGTTTTTCTTGAAAACATTGATTACGAGAGGAGCACTAACCCTCAATGGTAAGTCGGTAGAAACAACTTTGAAAGAGGTGCCTTGAAAATTTTTTGTTATCGATAATTGAGTGCCTTGAGAATACAGATACGTATCCACATATTAGCTTTTAGGCGGGTGATATGCTGAAAGATAAAACAATCAACTCAAAGATAGCAGATGAGGAAGCGCAAAAATTTGAAAGAAGAGGCTTTCCATAAGTGAAAAATATTTATACCCTCTTATGTAAAAGAGCACGATATAAAATGGGCCATTTGACTTCATACACAGGAGGTGAAATACCTGGGCTCTTAACTTGTCTAAAAAAAGGAAGAAAGGAATTAAGAAATAGCTGTAAGAAGACTTCTGGAAGAAGTAGGGGTCCATGTAATCAATCCAATCCCAATATTTTAAAGACTCAAGGATTATCTTGTCACAGGTGCAGTTCGTTCTGCACCTCAAGTGGATCTCGCAGCGATGAGGTTGTCCGCACAATTCATCAATTGTGCCTTCACAACTATGGATACATATTGATATCAATTTGAACACGGATTTTTAAGGGCATGGATCCACTGATTGAAAAACAAGGAGATCAACTCAAATATGGAGGATGATGAAAAAACGAAAAGACATGAGGCATTGCACGATGGGGAGTTATTTCTTCTTGTGATCACGAAAACTTAGTCTCACAATTGCACAAGCAAAAACACTCGTGAAAAGTTGAATCATTTAAATTGAGTTGAGCCTGTTTATATATTTCAAAGAAGGTAAAATATTTGGATGTTATTCCAGACTCTAAACTTTAAGGAAAAATAACTAAGATATGTTATGCCTTCTTCACAGGATATGGCTTCTACAGCTATATATTCCACATGGGAAGTATTAGGCCGATAATACTGCAACTCGATTGGACTTTAGTCTTAATTCCATTGATCACGAAGTTACTGACGACTTTTACGATTATGCCAACTTAGTTTTTCAGGCGAATCGCATTGCGGTTATAATAGATAGCTTCAAGATGAAGACGGATACAAAGTTTAGAAGTCTCTATGACATTCGGATTTTGTTATGACTTTTGTATACAAAATTATGTTAATAACATAGACTCGCAGATAGTAATGGATAGTAATATGGAGCTATCCTTCATAGTTTTGAAATCCAATTAAAATAAGTTCTCCCGCCAAACTCATCAACGGGAGTTTACATGGGTTTCAGAATGAGTTCTTGGGACTTAAATTAGCAAGGAATAGCTCAAAGACAATCAGAGCAACAATATTAATGGATGTCTTGTTTCCTTTAATGGAGTAGTTTAATAGAAATCGGGAAATTGAAGTTAGATAGACGAGAATAAGTTGGACGGCCTTGACAGGCTGGAGTTTACAAGGGACTTCGAACTTAAAAGATTCATGGACCACGATTTAGCGAATAATGGATCAAAGTTAATCGGTGCTGGAATACAAACGGATGTCTTGATTCTTCCGATTGCGGGACATTAGAGGTATATAGAAAAGGAGTGGTTCCACTGTTTTGAATATCTGAAAAATATCTAGGAATTCTCGCAGGAAACTGCGCAATGTTTCCTATCTCTGCGGGGTTATTCACATAAGATCAGTGACCATAAGGAAGTTACATCCGCTCTGTAAATATCCAGTACTTAAAAAAGTGCGACTCATACATCTGGGGAATAGATTCTTGGAAAATTCATATATATTGGTACATGTATCTCTTTCCGGCCTTGTGTACCTTCAAAGGAGGTTTGAATGGTTTCAGATCGTTGTTTTCATTTAGATGCTTGACTACCAAGTATAATCGGCTAGTTAACCTAACCCAACATTGAGCCGCTAGCAAGGGTTGTAGCGCAAGTTCAGTGATTGTGATGTAAATGTATACATGTTTGAATTGGTACAACCCTTGCTAGAGGCTTAGTTTTTCTGTAAATCGGCTAAGAATTTCGTGATCGTGGTGTAGTCGCACCATTTGGCATCATGGCATCATGGCATCATGGATGGCTAAAAATTTAGTAGTTTGTTCATCCTGGTTTATAGGGTCCTTGGTTGAACTATTCCAGTACATTTGGTTGTACTATCTTCGTGAAGTGAAAACGAGGATATTAGACTTTTTATAGGATCTTTTATCGAAGATTTCAAAGGTAATGATGATCTGGGAAGAGTCCTCTTAAAGCAATCGTCAGTGTATTGTTTGGATCTGAAGGACGATAAGACGAATACCCGTATTTTTTGTCTGTCATTTTGTTAGCTCAGATAGCTGACTGTCGAATGGCAACTACTAATGGGCCCTTATTTCCCTATGCATCTTCCTTATCACTATATTGTTTATAAGAATTATCAAACAGAATTGGAATTGTGACTAGTAAAATAATATCAGACATTTTTAATACAACTACGTGTCTCATAATTCCGATCGAACTTAATAATTTAACTCTCAAATTATAATCTATGTACAAAAAATCTTTTAAAATTCCTATCTCGTTCAATCAATGAATTTTGTTATTGTTGTACTGTGTAATTAATTAAAGTTTAATCCATCACTGTTAAAAACTGGCTCTTAAACGTAAAAATAAAACATATATTGTAGTATATAAACAATATGTAGTAGTTAAGTATATTTATATATTTTGTAAGTATATAAGAGTAGTAGTAGTAGTAGTAGTATTTAGTATTAGTAGTATAAAATTTATTTTGTTTAATATATATATGCATTTATTTAAAGAAAATTTTTAAATGCAATCGCTACCTAACAAGGGGATTGCATCAGATACTTGGGGCAATGTCTCAGCTACAAGGTTGAGAAACACTGTGAGCGATAGAAGAATTGTAACTCCTGCAAAAAACAATAAACAACACAAGATATTTTTTTTTGTTTGTCGTATAAGAAAAGAAAAAAAAAATAAATAAATAATTTTTGAAATTATTTAAAATAATAAAAAATAATAATAAAAGAGTAAATTAATTAAGAGTAGTTTAAAAAAAGTAATAAAATTATTATCCTATCATTTGTAGTTTACAAAAAAAGTATTATTTGTAAAAGAGCTTAAATATGTATTATGTGTAATTAAAGGTTTAGCTAAGCTTTTTTGTTTGTTATTTTATTAACAAATGTTATTAATGTTTTTTATAATGGTTTTATGGTTTGCTGTTGGTGTTTTATTTAAATGTTAAAAAATATTATTTTTTTAAATGGTTTTGTAAGTGTTTTATAATGTCGATTTAAGTTTTGTTTTAAAATGATTTTTTTTTTCATGCTAGAGAAAAATAGCAACAGTCAGTTTAAAATAACTTTAATGGTGTTATTCTGTTACTATGTGAAAATGTGACACTTTAAGAAATGCAACTCTATCATATCTATATGATATTATGTGACACGAGTTGTATATATTGACGACATCTTTTCACATGGTTACAGAATAACCCCATAAATCTAGAATACAATCCTGATGTTCTATCCCTTTGGTAGAGGCGGTTATAATAACTGAAAATAAGTTGAGACGATAGTTATTTGATTATGACAACGGAATTTTTATTGTCTCAACAATAATTTGGTTGTCACAACCGATAAACTCGTTTACCACTACCAAACTATTCGATTGACAGTCAATTCCATTGTCAGCGCCGATTTGTTTTCTGCATGTATAAATTAAAGTCTGTGCTGTGGGATGTTAACATCTACATGGGTTTTTTTGAATTTAACCTATATTCTCCTACACTCACCAAAAAAGTCTGTAATGGCAACAAAAAAGTTTGCTGTTATTAGGGAAAATTTTGCTAATTTGAGCTCAGCGGTATTATTTGCTAATCTTAGCAATAAATGTCAGCTGACGTGTAGGAAAGGGTGTCCCAAGAAGAACGCAATTTTTAAATCTGGCAACATTCGAAGTGTCATTGTTTGACATTTGAACAATTGTTATTGTTTGCTAGTAGAAGGTACGAGGTTAGTAAAAATGGAGCGCTACACGAATGAACAACGCATTCTCATTGTGAAATTGTTTTACCAAAATGGTGAAAGTTTTGCGGCTACAGTTCGCAAATTGCGATCAATTTGGGGTCACAATAATGCTCCAAAAGAGTCAACTGTAAAGAGATTAATGGATAAATTTGGCGAAACTGGGTCTGTTAGTGATGTAAAGACAAAAACGCGCCATCGACCAGGTCGATCGACCGAAAATGTCGCAGCTGTACGTGATGATGTCGCTCAAACTCCATCCACCTCAATTCGACACCGAGCTCAGCAAATTGGTGTCTCCAAATCCACTTTGCAGCGAATTTTGACGAAAGATTTGCATCTTCATGCATACAAAGTTCAATTGACTCAGGAACTGAAGCCAGCTGACCATGGACAGCGAAGGGAGTTCGTTAATTGGGTATTGAAGAGACAACATGAAAATGCTGATTTTGCCGATAAAATCATCTTCAGTGACGAGGCCCATTTTCATCTTGATGGCTTCGTCAATAGGCAGAATTGTCGCATTTGGGGTGAGGAAAATCCTCGAGTGATTCACGAGAAGCAAATGCATCCTCAACGTGTCACTGTGTGGTGTGGTTTTTGGGCTGGAGGAATCATTGGACCTTTTTTTTATGAAAATGAGGCAGGTCAAGCGCAAACAGTCAATGGTGTTCGGTATCGTGAAATGATAACCAGTTTTTTCTTGCCTAGAATTGAAGAAATGAATGTGGACGGCATGTGGTTCCAACAAGATGGCGCCACATGTCATACAGCCAGAGAAACAATTCAATTGCTGCATCAGTCATTTCCCGGTCGTGTTATTTCGCGTTTTGGAGATCAGAATTGGCCGCCTAGATCGTGCGATTTAACACCATTAGATTTTTTTCTTTGGGGTTTTTTGAAGTCGATGGTTTACGCGAATAAGCCGACGACGACTCAAGCCTTAAAAGGGGAAATTGGACGCTGCATTAATGAAATACCGCAGCATTCATGCAAAAAGGTCATTGAAAATTTCATTAAAAGATCGCGTTCATGCCAGCAAAGCCGCGGCGACCATCTGCACGATATATTGTTCCATACATAACACTAGGCAACAGCCATTTTGTTATTTGGTTCTAGCATACTTTTTCTCATGGATTTGGACCTACTGAACACGAAAATGAATTTTAAAAATTTTTCTGTCGATTGGTTTGCGAGATACAAATTTTTTAATTTTTTTTTTTTAATTTTTGGAGGTACACTTACTATTTTGAGCATATCTTTAGTCTTCTTTGACCTATTTTATCCTTATTCTCAGAAAATTTTCAAATCGGGTTAGTAGTTTTGATGTTGGCGGCTTAAAAAGGTTAAAAAACTGCGTTTTTTTAGTAAAAATGTGGCTGAAAAATTCATATAAAAATTCATATAAAATGTAAAACGCGATGTTAACAGCGATTTTAATTTTTTTACGTATAGCTGACACTTTTCCAAAGAAAATAAGCCCTTACTTAACAAAATCTGATGACAAATGGCCGACTTATTATTTTTTTGGTAAACGACCGAAATTCCGCTATTTCACGATTTTTTGATTTTCATTATTTGCACAGCTTACCTACCCAACGCAAACGAATAAATACATTTGAACTTAATTTAAAATAAACAAATTAGTCTTCGTATATTATTTTTTAATTTATTTACAGCACTACATGCTCAATGTATCGCACAATTAGCTAAACTAACGAAATTAAACTAACTAATTAAATTAAGCAAATCAACGCACAAAAAAATGAGTAAAAACAAAGATATAAGTGTACATTTTATGCCATGTGGAAAAACTGCTGACTTCTTCTTTGTTTTTTGTATTCGCTGCAATCGGTCTCACGTATTAGGGTCCAAATATAGTCACCCATCATAGCCGTGTCATAGTTGCCCTGATAGCGTCGTTCCATAGCCTTCAATTCCTGATGAAAGCGCTCGCCGTGTTCGTCGCTCACGTCTCCTAAATTCTCAGGGAAAAAATCCAAATGAGAATCCAGAAAGTGTATTTTAAGTGACATGTGCACTCCCATGGCTTCATAGTTCTTTACCAGATCCTCAACTATGTCCTTATAATTCGGGCTTTTGTTGTTTCCTAAAAAGTTTTCCACAACAAGCCTGAAGGAATTCCATGCTGCGGCTTCGATGGGTGATAACAGCTTTGGGAATTTTTCATCTTTCAAAATTTTTTTTATCTCGGGTCCTGCGAAGACTCCTTCTTTAATTTTTGCCAGCGAAAGGTAAGGGAAAATTGACCGTAAATAGGCAAAAGCTTCACCTTCTTTGTCTAATTTTTTGGCAAAATTTTTAATCAAACCCAATTTTATGTGCAGCGGCGGAAGTATTATATTTTCACGGTTCTCTATTAGTGGTTTGCGCTGAACATTCGCTTCTCCAACTACAGGTTTCGTTCGTACCGGCCATTTTTTTTTTATATAATGCTGATCATCAGCGCGGCTATTCCAAAGGCACAGAAAACAGCAATGTCGCGTATAGCCTCCTTGGAGTCCACACAGAATGGCCACAACTTTAAGGTCGGCGCATATTTTCCAATTGTATTTCCTATACTCTATGCATTTCAGCAAAATGTCCATAGTTTCATAGTTCTCCTTTGAATGAACCGCATGAGCAATAGGAACAGATGGCTTTTCATTCCCATTATGTAAGAGAACTGCCTTCAAGCTCTCTTTGTTGCTGTCAATAAACAACCTCCATTCGTTGGGGTTGTGAATTTGGTGAAGCTCTTGGAACAAGCCTGAAATGTCGCTGCAAAAACATATTTGGTCTTTCTTTGTATAAAATTTTGCATACTCCTTGTGACGGTTTCTGTACGCTGATACTTTCACTTCTGAAGCCGCAAATCCACACTGTATCATCCGAGACGCAAAAAGTTCGGATTTCTCCTTAGTGAGACCAAAATCGCGCACCCAATCGTTTAGTTCGGCCTGTGACAGTAATTTTCGCTTTGCACCCGGCTCAAATTCGCTTGCATTTGACTCAGACTCTTCTTCTGACGATTCTGCTTTTTGAAGAGATGCACCAGGGCACACTGGATATGGCACATCATGCGAATGTGGTACTGGAAGCGCAAACGATCCCACTTGAGCGTAGTTCCATTTAAAAAATCTTCCTACTCCACTGTTTGTGGTGAGGCAAAAATAACAGTCTGTGGAATGGCATAGCGGCTTTTTCCACATCATTGGTGTATCGAATTTCATATGGCGGCTAAAATTAAAATAAATTACTATATTCGCTATGTATAATGTGTTTAAATAAAAATTCTTACCTTCCGCCAGCTGCCCAGTTGGTTAAGATTATATAGCAAAGATCACACAGCGACTTAGGTGTCCATGGTTCTGTGATATTTGGTGAAATACCAAAATAATTCAAATAGTGCAATTGTACTGCTGGAGTAAACTTGTGTGCGTGATTTTTTTTTATAAACTGGCCACAAACATTGCAGAAATTGTCTGGATCGTTCAAACACTCGAACACACGTAGTCTTTTACTCATTGTCTTCCTTGCGTTTTCTAAATATTAACTTCTTTACACTTTCACAGACAGTTTTGAAATGCAATTGATAACCGTGTCTCCTTATGTTTAAATATGTATGAGCATGTAGTGCTGTAAATAAATTAAAAAAAAATATACGAAGACTACTTTGTTTATTTTAAATTAAGTTCAAATGTATTTATTCGTTTGCGTTGGGTAGGTAAGCTGTGCAAATAATGAAAATCAAAAAATCGTGAAATAGCGGAATTTCGGTCGTTTACCAAAAAAATAATAAGTCGGCCATTTGTCATCAGATTTTGTTAAGTAAGGGCTTATTTTCTTTGGAAAAGTGTCAGCTATACGTAAAAAAATTAAAATCGCTGTTAACATCGCGTTTTACATTTTATATGAATTTTTATATGAATTTTTCAGCCACATTTTTACTAAAAAAACGCAGTTTTTTAACCTTTTTAAGCCGCCAACATCAAAACTACTAACCCGATTTGAAAATTTTCTGAGAATAAGTTGTAGACGGCTCAATTGTCTTTAATTTGAGTAGTAGTAGGATAAAATAGGTCAAAGAAGACTAAAGATATGCTCAAAATAGTAAGTGTACCTCCAAAAATTAAAAAATTTGTATCTCGCAAACCAATCGACAGAAAAATTTTTAAAATTCATTTTCGTGTTCAGTAGGTCCAAATCCATGAGAAAAAGTATGCTAGAAACAAATAACAGACAAAAGTTTGTTATTTGTGACCTAGTGTAACCTCATTCTGTCTATTTTACGATATAATAATATTTCACGATTTTTTTTTAAATATCTGTTTTATTTAAAATTTAAAAATTGCGTTCTTCGTGGGACACCCTTTACAATGAAATTTGTAGGAAAAATTATCCGCCGCTACTAAATTTTATTAAACTTTTTGTAAAGTGGAATTTAAAAAATTTAATAAATATTATTAATATTAGTACAAAATTTTTAAATTATTTTTTTTATCAAGCATAATTTTTTTTTTTTTTATTTTTTTTTCAAAAAATTTTTAGACAAAAAAATATTAAAGGCTTCAAAAGGATTCAAAAATTAATTTATTATTTTGTTTGAATTTTGTAATTTCTGTTTTGAAAAATATTTTAGTCAATTTTTTTTTACTATCAAGCTCAAATTTTAATTGTTTTTAGGGTTGATTTTTAGAAATTAAAAACCTTTTTAGTTCTTTTTTAGTGGATGTCTTATTTTTAAATATGAGTCGATATATTCACTTCAGATCCCTTTCTTCAATCTATGTAACATTTTAAGGCAATTTAAGTTTGTAGGTTTAAGTTTTAATTAGAAATAACATTTCCTACAATATTCGCTTTTTTTAAATTGGTAAATATTTTTGCTAATTTTAGCAAATCGCTTTTCAAAAATTTGTAAAATGATTTCTGAAATAAGCAACAAAAATTTGTAAATATTCTGTAAAAATTCTGTAATTTGTAAAATGTAAATAGCAAAAAGATTTGCTAAATAATATTTTTTTTTACTAAGAATCAGTAAAAAAATAGTAAAGTGGGATTGAAACCCGCTTACAAATTTTTCTACTAACTTGTTTTTTCTGAGTGTAAGACGAATGACGTTTTAATACATATTTAATACAGTGTAAATTACCGTTTCACCAATTTTTTTGCAATAGTTCAAAAGTTTTATTTATCGTCGAAAGTGTACAATAAACCAAGGACTACATATGTAAAAATAGGATGTGCGTAGTTAAAATCATTAAGCCAACCATAAAGCCACTTAGCCAACTACTAATGTACAAGTTGATTTTAGCAAGGACTATGAAACTTTCAGGATGTACAGAATTAAAAGCATCAAGCCAAAGTCAACGTATTAGAAACTCGTGCATCAGTTGTTGGCTGAGTGGCTTTTTGTCTTAATTGGCTCGATAATTTTAACACTGCACAGCTTTTTGTTATATAGTCCTTGGATAAACGATTATAGACGTATAGAATCTGTGCCTTAATATTGACCGATTTATGATTGATTATAATTAGATCTGGTGGACATATGTGATATACTTTATGGACAGATCTGATCATATCTGGGGTATTTGGAAAATTTTATGTTTTTTGTGCCAAAACTTGAGCAAATATCGTTATATGAGAAGTTATCTGTTGCCAGATCTGTTCCAAGCCACCAAAATAAAAATGTATATAGAAATAAAGGTGCGTTTTTATTTCTTTTTAAATTTGGTGGACACATGCCCGTAATTTCAAGCAATAGATACCTACCGGTGCTTAGATATCTATTGATTTTTATTTGTCTACAAGGTAGCTATCAATTGCTTGAAATTACGGGCAATACTCGTAAAATAATGTCCAGAGCAAATTGGATCTGATTACATAAGGGGCACCAGATATGTCTAGATTTGATCAAATCTAATTATATCTCAAATTTGTCCCCAATTTCAGGACCTTATTTCATCTGGTACAATTAGATCTAATAAGATTTTTTTCAGATCTGATCTTTTTTTACACGGAATTTGTAATTTCGCCTTTTTAGGGGAGAATTGGTTTTGAAAATTTTCTATCGCTTGTAGTTTCGATATGGGACACAAATATAGTTGTTTTGACATCTTAAACTTGCTTGCAAGTGAATGTACAAATGTAAAATACTTTTAATTGCTTTGCTTTAAAATTCCACACCCTTTAATATAAAATTAACTTTTACGACATTTTTCCGGTCTTTAATGTAAAAACGTAATGAATTTTCATGATTTTGGTTTTTTTTTTTTTTACTCTAGCACTACAAAACATACTTTACCACAAAGAATCACTTTAAAAATATACAGTAAAACATCGATAATACGCACCACAATAAACCGCGTTATTCTGAAGAGTAGAGATTAAAAAAAAAATAAAATTTCATTAACTAATTGTTTATTAAATGTTACCAAGCTGCATTATCTGTTTCATAGAACCGGTTATAGAACAACATCTTTTGATTTGGAGCCTGCTTTTCTATCGGTTTTATCATTAATGATGCACAGAGAAAATAGATTCATTGTGACAACCGAATTTCTTGTCAACTAAATACTTTGGTTGCAGCAATCGAATTATTTGGTTGTCGCAACTAAATAAATTCCTGACAATTGAAATATATGGTTACAGCCAAAATTCAGTTGTAAAGGATGATTAAATTTAAGGGGCTGATGTTGATTTTGAATAAAACACAAATTATTTAAAAACTTAGTGTCATTTCTTTCGGGCAAATGGCACATTTGAATGAGTGAATTGACCGAAAAAATCACGAAGTGCACGATATGCATTTTGATTTGAACGCTCATTTTCATCATAAGCCTGAATAACTTTAACGCGTTGCTCGATTATGTATCTTTCCATGGTTCAGATTGAGTTAGTCTAAAATTGAGAAATGTCAATAGAAATGCAGAAAAAAACTTGACGTTTAGGTGTGGTTCACATTTAACATCGGCCCTTAAAATTTAACCACCCTTCATTAACCGAATTTTTGTCGCTCCAACCAAACCATTCGGCTGACAAGAAATTCAGTTGTCACAATAAAGTTCTTTTCTCTGAATGTTTTTATTCTTGAAGGTTATTCTAAACTAGAAACAGTTCTTTTTGAATGAATTTTGAGAAAAGTCACAATAGTTGTTGGTCATTTATACTTTATATTTGAGTACCGCCGAACAGATGTTGAAATTAGTTCCATGCAGTCAGTTGTAGTGTAACTGACTGTATGAATTGGGTTCTTCTAAAACGTTTTTTATTAAAAAAAAATCCAAAAAAACTAGATAATACAAATTGAAAAATACAATTCATTAAGCGGTTTTATGAGGTTTCACTGTCTATACAAACGATGTACTTCATAGTAGTAGTGTACATAAATTTTGTAGTTTTCTACATGCAACCCGTGCTGCTGCTCATTCAATCACTCTTGATATTTAATGACCAAAATATTGTGTGAAAGTAACCGAGTATGTGAGGGTTTGACCAAATATAAACGTGTTATTTTTCACGTTTTATTTTTCGTTTCCATAGTTTATTGCATTGTAAATGGTTATAAAAAAAATCTTTAGTCAATGAAAGTATTCTTGAGTTGAATTGATGTTGATTTAAATCAAAAAAGTGAGAACTGTTGAGATGAAATTCATTGTATTCGTTGTTAGCTTTTGGGACCCAAGCTAAAATGTTAGAAACAGTTGTTATGCTAACAGTGTTGATGCAAATTTCGGAGCTAATATAAGCGTTCGAAAATCCATGGCGCCGAGGTAAAGCTTTGTAATTGGTGATACCAGAAGGGTCCCATCTATTATGAGATGCTGAATTTGGGTCAGACGATCACAGGAGAACTGTACCGAACTCAATTTATTCGTTTGAAGCATTGGCCGAAATACGTTGACAACGCTCGGCCACATTTTGCAAGAACGGTTAAAAACTATTTAGAAAATAGTAGTTGGAAAGTTTTGCCTCATTCGCATTATATTCTAAACCACTGTCCGACTACTATTTTTTCCGATCGATGTAGAACGCTCTAACTAGAATACGCTTCAGTACAGAACAGGGTATCCGAAATTGGCTTGATTCGTTGTTGGCCTTAAAAAAAAATTAGCAGTTCTTTTGGCGCGGAATCCATATGTTGCCAGAAAGATGGGAAAAGGTCATAGCTAACTAAGCCCGAAATTTGCCAAGAATTCCGCATATTTAAGTTATACACCCGAATTAAGAATTTTATTATCTATTAGTAATCAAACAATGTGTACTTTAAAGGTGGTTATGGAAAAAATATCCAAATAAAAATTTGGAGAATACTAATAGAACTCAAGAAACGCTTGAAATTTAAAATTCGGAAAAAAGTTGTTTGTGTTTTGCATAATTGGTCATCTCAATGGGGAACGCTAATAACAAAAAGTATTTATGTTAAATGTTTATCTTTCACCATTGCATTTACACAACATTGTTCTTTTGAAGTTATTTACAGTTTTTCCCCACTTTCTCATTACAGTGACTTAATTGAATATGGTTACACTCAGAAAAAAAAGTTAGTAAAAAAATTTGTAAACGGTTTTCAATCCTAATTTACTATTTTTGTACTCTTTTTTTGTAAAAAAAAATATTATTTAGCAAATCTTTTTGCTATTTACATTTTACAAATTACAGAATTTTTACAGAATATTTACAAATTTTTGTTGCTAATTTTAGAAATCATTTTACAAATTTTTGAAACCGATTTGCTAAAATTACCAAAAAAAAATTACTAATTTTAAAAAAGTGGATATTGTAGGAAATGTTATTTCTAATTAAAACTTACACCTACAAACTTAAATTACCTTAAAATGTTACATAAATTAAAAAAGTGATCGGAAGTGAATATACCGATTTATGTCTTAAAATAGGACATCCACTTAAAGTAGCACTAAAAAGTTTTTTTAGTTCTAACAATCAGCCCTAAAAACAATTAAAATTTGACCTTAAAAGTAAAAAAAATATTAACTAAAATATTTTTCAAAACAGAAATGACCAAATAAAAACAAAATGATTAATTCGTTTATGTTTTAACAATTTTTAAGATTTTTAAACCTTTGATTTTGTTTTTAATTTTGTATAAAATATTTAAAAAAAATAAAATAAAAAAAATTTGATGTTCGTTAAAAAAAAATTAAATTTAAAATTTTGTACTAATACAATATTTAGTAAACTTTTTTGCTGATTTTAGCAAACCGGTTTTAAATTCCGCTTTACAAAAAGTTTACTAAAATTTAGTAGCGGCTACTAATTTTTCTACTAATTTCATTGTACTACATGTCAGCAGACATGTGTTGCTAATATTAGCAAAAAATACCACTGGGCTCAAATTAGCAAAATTTCCCGTAATAACAGCAAAATTTTCAGTTGCCATTACAAACTTTTTTTTGTGAGTGTAGTGTTTAAAGTTATTTTACTCACATTACCAGACATTCTTTAATTTATAAACGTGATAACTCCTTAAATAACTAATTTAGACTTTTCAACACTTTTACACACTCCCACTTTGAGTTTTATTTAAGAGCTTAAATGGAAAGTCAACGATTTTGTGGTTTTCAACCAAATACTTGGGGGTTTTGTAATGAAATATGACTTTGGTCAAATGAGTATTGGTAAAGATTACCATTATTTGCCAGCAACAGTTTACAAACTCATATTGATATCATACTAGTTAAAATCTATTAAACAATTTTTTTTTGTCTCCAATGGAAAATTTTCAATCTTTTAAATTATTTCAATGTTCTTTTTAAAAGTTGGCAATGAGTTTTTGTTTAGATTTGTTTCTTTTTTTCTGAATGTGTCTGTTTTGTTTTTTCTGTAAAAATCTCTTGTGACTATCATTACAGTTGTTATCACATAATGTTGACATTGTTGCTGGTACGCAATATGCAGATTTCTTTTATGTTTTTGAGTGTGTAACTTTTGGAATGACCAACATTGCTGTGAATCTGCATTACGTACTTTAACATTTTTGGTTTGATCCCTTGGAAAAAAACACAAAAAATTGGTTGTAAGTTTAAATTACAAAATGAAAAAGTTTTTTTTTTGTTGTAATTCCTGCATTACTACATTGTTGACTATTGTAGCCATTGGGTGAGATTTTGTAAATATGCATAAATTTATGAGTGAAGTTTTATAACAATTAAAGTTTTTGTTACTATTTTGTAGTTAGTGGCAAATACCTTTATTTATTGGGGTTATATGGTAAATAATGCAAATATATTAGTTTAAATTCATCGTTATGTTTTGTTGTTTGTAAACCCTGCTAACCGGAAACCTCTAATAAAGGGAAAATACTTTTAGAAAACAATGGTTACGTTTGTGCGGTAATTTATATTCGAAAATCTCATATTTCACTTTATTCCATTATTGATGTTATGCGTAACCTTATTTACATGGGTGCTATCAGTTTATAGTGATTGTTCCTATTAACACCTTGCCGCATACACACAGCTAATATTAGCTGTGTGTTATCATAACATTCACTATAAACTAATAGCACTCTTGTAAAATAGATTCAGCAAAACGTCAATAATTGGACATAAACACATCAAATATTGTTTAAATAAAATTACATCGACAAACTGAAACATATTAGCAAACTATTCTAAAAGATATAGTTTTGAGTTTATCAGCAAATTTTTCAATTTTAGTTTCAGTTTAATAAAAAATAATAAAGTGACTGTTGTTATTACCAATATTTCTCATTTAGTATTTTTGTTATGTTATATGTTTTTTTTCTTTCCCGAATTTTAAATTTAAATGCGTACAAGTTTTGCATGTAAAGTTTTCAAATGTGTTTCATGTTCTCACTGTTTATGATGTTAAAATGTTTTTTGAAAATATGATTAATATTTTGAAATGTAATTCACAGAGAATCTGAGGCGTTAATTTGTTTTGATAATCATGACATAATAGATGACAATGAAGCATCCTATTATGTGGAGTTGCAACTCTACCATCTACTGCGTTTAATTTTTTTTGAAATGAAATTTGAAATTTTTTATATTCAATTTTCATGATAAATTTTGTTTTAATTTTTTTTTAAGTTAAAATTTGCAAGCGTTTTATTTAAAATAGCTGTAGATTTAGAGATTGTTTTAAAAAAGCTTTTTAGTAAAAATGCTTTATAAAAGTGAGAAAATGTTTAAGTGCTTTTTTTAAGACTTTTTTTTTAAATAATTTTATTTTTTTATTTAATTTAGTTAAATTTTAGTTTAAGGATTTTGGTTTTTTTTGTTAATTTTTTTTGTATTGTTTGTGCAAAAAATATTGATGAGTTGTTGTTTTTAGTCATTTTATATCTACGAGTTTTATTGGTTTGTAATGAGTTGAGTTTGGTTTTTCAAATGTTTAGTTCTAGAGTGCTTTTGTATTGTTTTTTTTGAAATAATTTGTTTTTTTTGGTTTGTTCATGCTTTTAATGTTTGCTGGGTTATTTAATTTTATCATTTTTGTTGGTAGATTTTGCAGTTTTGTTTTTGATTTTAATGTTTTGATGATTTGTTTGATTTGATTTATAATGTTTTATGTACTTACATGAAATTTTTTAATGTTTATAATATTTTTTAATGATTTGAGTTTTGTTTGATTTTAAATTTAGCGTGTTTTTTATATACAGTGTAGTTTGACAAATCAAATGCAACTCTGTTTTTATTTTTTAAACAGTGTTGTATTTGTTTTTTTTTCTGAGAAAATTTTTGCTCGTATTTTAAATAGTTTTAATAGCAAGATTTAGTCCTTATGTTTAAAAGTGTTGCCAGATTTATTTTTATTTGAGGATGGGATTTTAACATGGCCGTTATAAGTAAATTTTTGTATTGTATATTTATTGATTGAAAAATAAGTTGCAATTTTTATTCAAGGACTTACAGAATTCTGCCAGGAATTGAAGGAAGAATATTCCAGAAGCAGATAACTTAATATTTTTGGTACAGCTGATGTAATATATAATTAAATCTGTTAGATTGACGTTCGTGATGAATATAGTATGATCCTAGTTATCATAATATGATTCGAAATGATGATAAAATCGTTCTCAATAATCATAATATGATCAGTAAGAATCATATTTATGATAATAAGGATCATAATAGTATAATAACGAGTCACTAATTATGTTCAACTATATTTTTCCCTGCGTTTAATTTTTTCAATATATATATATTTTTATGTTAAATATGAATTTTGTCATATAAATTTACATAGTTTAACAAGAAATTTCTTCTCACTTATTAACGACTAAAAAAATTGATTGCATAAAATTTGCAGTCTCCGCGTCGAATTTAAAGCTTAATATCACTAAAAGTGGTGAGAATTGTTTTTTTCCGAACAATTCTCTGTAGAGACCGTTAATAAAGTCTCGTCGATTTTTTTTCTATAATAAGATGAATAAAAAAAAAAAAAATTTCGATGTCAAAAAAAATGTTCACTTTTTTCGATTTTCCGACAAACAGCAGACATCGGACCAAAGACAAAAACAGATCGTTTTTCAGTGAAAATAATTTGAAAGTGGAATTAAAAATTTTCGCTACGATGTTGTCGAGGTACGTTCAAATGTCCGATATCGTGTGCTTAATGACTTTTGAATGAGACGGGAAATATACGCTGATACACGGACGTAATATTTTTGTACCACTTGCTCTAAAATTGGTATAATAAATATTTGAGCAAAATCGTGTACCTTTGAGGTCATAGTTCCCGGATCTTATAACAAATGTTTTTTTTTACTTACTGTCTTGTGACATATTGTTTGTAATACAATTGAGTATGCTGAACACGAATATAAAAATAGTTTAGAAATCGTTCAAATGATTTTCGTGATATAGTAATTTTGTATTTTATTTTTGCTGAATTTAAGAGGAAATCTCGAATTTCAGCAATTTTTTTCTTTGAATCAACACTCAGGGGATACCCCTACTAATGCTGCGCATTGCGTTGGCAAAATATAGTTAGGTTAGAGGAAAGAGGGAGTGATGTCTGTGGGCATTGGAATTAAATTTTACTAAGTTGTAAGTGACAGGAAAGATCTCTGCAGGGAGTCTATTCAACATACGGATACTTCGACTTAAGAACGAATTTTCCCTGTAATGCGTTGTGCGATCCACTGGCTAATCGACAACAAACGGATGTGCTCTGTTAGATAATATCAATAAAACAGTGTAACACAACCCACGTTCTGACGATGCTCCAATGAGACAATTGAGCTGGTAATCCCACTGTCATTGATAAGCGACGACGCCCTCCTTTGAACACGGTCCAGAAGCTGCAAAATATACTTTGAAGCCCCTGCTTATATATTGGAGTTGTATTCCATTTTCGGTGGAATATAGGATGTATAGATAGTGAGAAGATCAAATGAAGTGAAACAGTTTTTGCACCTGTTAAAGAAAGCTAAACACTTGAATGCTTTTTTCGCCACCCAAATAATGTGATTATTCCAGCGGATATCACATTGAATTTTCATACCCAGAACAACAAGAGCATCTGATTCCTCAATATCGACACCCCCCACGATTTAAAAAAGCTGTGTTGTTGAATCGTTAAAAAGTTTAAAGAACAAAAACAAAAATAAATTACTGTATGAAAAATTTAATCGGCGAAAAAAATTAATTAAAACTGGGTTTAAGATTATGAGGTTTAGAGACACCCTGACAATATTGCTACCCTTTGTAGTAACAGAATACCGTGCCCGGATTTAACCTAATTTTTCGGTTTAGGGATTATCAACAAAATTTTTTTCGCACATAAATCCCAAGCAGAAAGTAATGTTAAAGACCGTTTTTCAAAATGAAAAATTTAAAATCATTCTATTTAATTTAAAATCTATATTTAAAGATCTTTTCTTGCCAGTCAAAGAAGACCGCCATGCCAAAAAGCTTTACTTAGTGAAGGCATGATGGATAGAGTTCAGAAAAGCTTTACTGGAAACTATGTCCATTTTTAAGTGGGGGCCAACATCATAGGTAGTAGTACCAGCTTGTTTTTTTATGATATCAATTTTCTGCCAATCCGTTGCTGGCGAAAGCATTTACATACAGGTCTAACATAAATAAATCTGGCAACACCTGAATTTTTAATTTGTGTCACTCTGTGCAAATGCACTCAAAGAATTAGTTCAATATTATATTAAAATTTTTGCTATTAGAAATATTTATTTTCAAAAATAAAATTAAATATAAAAAATAAATAAATGTTTTATGTTTATCATTGTTATACCTACCAAAGCAGCTTACAACACTTTAGAAACATATTTCAACCAAAAAAAAATGTTTAATTCAAAAATGACGTTATATGTTAAAAATTTTGTCAATATACGTACGTTATATATTGAATTTTATCTAAACAAATTTATGCGATATTTAAAAACCAAGTATCAAATGACAATTTATGAATTGTATGTTGTAGTTTGATTGAATATTATATGGATACTTGGATTTTGTTTGATTGGCTTTGTAACGTTTTCGAATTGATACGAGTACGATTTGGATTTGTTATGATTAGTTAATTTGATTTTTTTTTTTTTTTGAATTTTTTCATAATGAATTGGTAGCGAAATAAAGGTTTTTGGATGGATTTTTTTCGTTAATTTATATACATACATTTTACTAGACTTTTTTGAGTTTATTACTACTTATTTAACTAGAAAAAAGCATGGCTACTTATTTAGTTTTTTTTTTGTTGAAAGGTTTTTTTGGGTAAAAATGCATAAAAAATTAAGTTCGAAATGGAAATTATATACAACCGAGTAAGGATAAAAATAAGTGAACTCAAAAATAATCAAGCGTTAAGAAAATCCTATTCAAGCCTATAATTGATTATTTATATTTTAATTGAGTCACCCTGTTTTTCCACGATTTTCGAAAATAATGATATAAACAAAACAAATTTTGTATGACAATTTTAACAGAAAACATAAATATTTTTGAAAATAAAACACATTTTCTAATTTGTTTTTCAATTTTGAAACCAATACATTTAGATTTAAAAACAATAATTGATTTTTTTTTGTTAAATTTTGTTAAGTATATTTAAAACTAATTTTTTGTTTAAATATTGTAAGCATTAACACATAGACTTTTAAAAATCATATGCAACTAAATCAAAACAAAATATATAAAAAATTAATAAAACATTAAACAAATTATTTGAAAACATCAAGAAACATGTAGTTTTTTGTGTGTTTTTATTTAAAAAAAAATCAAAAAATGTTGGGTGTTTAGTGTTAAGGAAAACAAACACATATTAATCAATCAAACATTTTTTGGTTTGCTGGGTTATTTTTGTGTAGAAACTTAAAGTGTTTATTGGGTAGTTTTTCATTTTCAGTGTTTCAAATACCAATTATTGGGAATTAAAAAACAAGGGAAACAAGTCAATTGATAAGAAAAAGTTAAGTTTATTTAAAGAAAATTATATAGAAAAAAATCTACTAAATTTGAAATTCCTTTAAGTTCTGTAGGGTTTCTTGAATCTGTATGTATGAAAATTTTCTAAATTCCTTTTTGTTTTGGTAATAAAATGCTGAAAAAATAAATATATTCCAGTATTTTCTTCATTATTCAATTCTAGTTGCAAAAGTTACAGAGTTTTTTTTGTTGTTGAAATTTTGAAAATTACCACGTTGTCAAGCATTTTATTTTATAAATTTTTACATGTAATAATTTTATATAAAGGTCTCTAAAGTTAATATAATTTTCCTGTGACTGCTGACTTCTTTCAAAATAACTCAAGCTTCTTCATGCTTAGCAATAGTTATGAGTGTCAAATTGGTGTAAAGTTTATAATAGTTAGTACTAAGTTTTTGGTTATGTTTTAGAATCGTACATTTAAAAAGCTTTAAATTTGTTACTGTGATTCTATATTTCATGATCATTGACTATATTTTTATTAATATATTCTGTGGGGAAAAAGTACCAGTTGAAGTTCGACCACCTGCTCCGTAATAGGTGCACACAGGAGCGGTCTGAAAGAACTTATCATGTGAATTGTTCCGTGATCGGTGAAAATAGGACCGGTCTGAAAATAACTTTTCCGTGACTGGTGAAATAGGACCGATCTGAAAGTGCCTGTTCTATGATCTGTCCCGCGAATGGTGAAAAAAGACCGGTTGAAAAAAAACCTACTCCGTGACTGGTGGAAATAGGACAGATCGAGCACATATCAATGTTTAAAAAAAATGTTTTGGAAAAAATAAATAAAATCTGATATCCCATGTGAAAATCGAAATACGTCATCATATATGGGCTTGTATATGATCATACATGGACGTGCATGTTCTTATACGTTCATGCATATTTTAATGTATGACATTGAATAATTTCATGAATGATACCATATATCTTCGAATGCAAAATTTGTGGATATATGACCGTATATGGTCATATATGGTCGTCTATGAGCGTATATAAATAATATATGAACAAATATAATAATATATGGCTATATACGGACATATACCCTCAAATTTGGGATCCGAAGATATATCGTTATAAATGAAATTATTCAAGGTCATACATTGAACTATGCATGGACGTATTTCAATTAATTTAGATTCATTTTTTAATTTATATTTTTAATTTGTCACAATGAATCTGTTTTCTCTGTGCATAGAACAGAGGTCGGCACACTAATACAATATTTATTTATATATTTATTTATTTCTTTATTTATTTATTTATTTTATTTATTAATCATATAATTACAAATTATATGTTAATACCCTAACCGAGTACTAGCAACAAAGGCCTTCGGCTCGTTGTAGCGAAAACAGACCAGAGCCTCTGCACTGATAAGCTAGCACGCTACCAACTAGCCTACCGGGGCGCTCAAAAAATTCAATAAATAATTAAATAAATAAGGAAAAAAAATATTAAAGGTTTTGGTTTGCCGAAAAAAAATTTATAAACATGTAATGATACTCCCATTCTTCCTAAGACATTTCGTTTAGTGTAATACTCGCAACATGCGTCGACACCACTTTATTGTACAAAAGCTCAATTGAGACTAATTTTTATTTTCATTTTCATTCTATCTGTATTAGTATGTGTGAGTCGCCCATGGGCATAGTTTTGCCGATCACTGGTATAGAAGATGGCAGGCCTTCCCGTCTTCTTTTGAAACAGTGCTTAAGAAATTTGTTATAATAAGCCGTTCTATGCAAATACATTCAATATTTTAATATTGTGCCACACCCCATTTTCCCATCTCGCCCATCATTTTGGCATTGCTAATAATTGTTGTTAAAAAAACGCTGTGGTAAATTTGCGAGGAACCGAGGTAAAGCAATTTAAAATGTTCGGTAGTATGGAAGGTGCCACGCCCCTTTGTCTTATTCGACCCACATTTTGCACATAATTATGAAATGTGATTCAAAAAGAACGTGCCAACTTTTATTTAAATATTTTCGATTTGAGCTAATGTAAAGCATTTTAAATATTTAGGTTGTTTAGGAAGTGCCACGCCCCCACGTTCCACATTTTTCCCATTGCTTAGGAATATTTTTAAAAAGCTTTTTGATAAAATGTGTCCAACATGAGCCAAGGTAATGCAATGTAAAATTTTAGGGGGTGCCACGCCCCATTTTTATATTCCGCCCACTTTAGGCATAGCACATTAATGCTTTAAAAAAATGACCCGTGAATGTTTGCTCAAATATGTTCAACAGAAGCCTATACAAAGCCAAATTTGGATTATATGGGAGGCAATTTGGAACAAATTTTTAGATCGCAAGTAGTCGGCGGGCCTCCCATTATAACCGAAGCCGGCTTCGGAGCAATGCGCTTAATGACCAATTGGTGATAATGTCCATCAACTCAGTTTTAAAACACTTTCTATTTGGAGAATATATCCAAAATTTTTATGTCATATGCCCCAAACTAGAAATAGTGATAATGTCTGTGGATGTTATAAACTATCACAAATTTTTCAACAAAACGCATTGTTGATACTCTATATAAGTAATATATTTTTTACTGACAATTCTACCCGATTCTAAAGAGAAGAGTCTGTTGGGGGTTCTCAACAAAACTATTTTTTAAAAATCTTTTTTTTTGAGAATTTTTTTTTTTTTGAAAATTTTTAGTATCTTGTGAGGTAGATTAGATTAGAAAGACCCTATGCACCGCGACCAAAAGATGTTGATATTTTGTGCAGCCTAATTCTCTGCCCTAAATATTAAGCCTTCCAATGAAGGCAGTTACCTTACTAAGCACAGATTTCCAAATTTCCAAAGGGGATAATGTATATCCACCAAGAAATTGTAGTCTCCTGTCGCGAAGCCTAGGACGGATACTTGCCAATAGGAATAGATATATCTCTAAAATTCCGTTTTTTTGAAAGTTTTTTTTTTTAAACAAATAGAAAAGAAACGAAAAAATGTGTAGGGAATTCGACTATTTTGTAACCCTTAAACTTTAAACCAAACTTGACACACCAAACAGGCATTTCTTGGTAGTAGATTTTTCAGGAGACTTACGAATTTAGTAGCCATGCGAGAGCCTTAATTTAAGCTTGACAATCTGTAGATAAGAGTTTATTAATTTTAAGTTCTAGTAAAATTTCGACAACTAAGAGCTGAAAAGAGTTTTAAGTAGGTATAAGAACAATTTTTGTAAAGAAACAGTCAAATATAAAATAATCTTCATGAACCGGTTTTTATATGAAAATCTAAAATATTTTTCCTTTTGATTAATATTTGCAGCCATTTAAAAATCCGACTCATGCACAGTATAGAATAATTTAAATTTCTACGAAATGGATTAATTAAGGCAATCGAATTTATGGTTTGGTTGAAATAAGCGAATTATTTGGTTGTTTCAATCAAACTTATTCCTGTCAGAATTTTATTAAGTTTTAATTGAAGGTTTGTATTAGTTTTTAATAGAAGACTGGAAGTTGTCAAAATGAAAGTGTATATTTTATAAAAGACTACTTTCGTACAAACTTAGGATTTATATAAATTTTTACAAGCTAACACCTAGTTGCCGAAAATTCACCACAACTAAACTACAGTTTAAATTAATATATTTATTGAACTCTGTAACAATTTTGAACTTGCAGGGAATTATTATAATAAAAATCATTTCTATTATAAATATACCATTCTATTCATTCCATTCCTCTATGTATGTATATTAAACAAAATCTAGAACTAATTGGCATTTTTATTTCATCATTGGATACTTTTTTTTATTGAAAATATATTCAGTGTTAATTTGTCATTATGTAACACATTCATAGATTTTAATATATATTTTTTTTGTTGGTTTCTTTATCATAGACAACTACAAACCAAAAAAATGTTTATTTTTAAAACTAAAATTTATAAAAAAAATGCTAAATTCAAAAACCATATAAACTATATTAATTAAAATTTAAACATTGTCCTTATGGGGAAAAATAGTTTTCCCTATAGAAAAATATTTAAATTTAATATGGAATTTATTTGATATTGCTTTTGTTTTTTTTTTCTACTAATTTTTTGTATAATTTTTTTTTTCATTATTAGTTTTATATTTTCTTCTAAAAACAAAAAAAAAAAAAATTATAATTTTAACTATTGTGATCTGTGTACCTATAAGAGGAACAGCATCCGACGTTGTCGGCATTGATTCAGCAACAAGATTTAGAAATACTGTTAGTGATAGTAGTATTGTAACGCCTGAAATAATTTGAAAAAAGATTTTTTATAAAAAAAACTTAAAGAAAATAAATAAAATTTTAGAAAGAAAAACATAATTTTTAAAAATTAATTAACTTAAATTATTGCAAATTTAATACGTACAAACTATTTTTGTTTTTATTTTCAAAATTTTCGTAGCTATTTGATTTTTTGTTTTATATTAATTTTTTTATTTTATTTTATTTATTTTTTTATTTATTATTTTTTTATTTATGTTTTTATTTAATATATTTTAAAAGTCAAGTTTTATGTTAAAAAATGTGTTTATATATTTTTTTTTAATAATTTGTAATGTGCTAAAATAAATAAAATATTTATAAATTTTTTTGTAGTTAACTCTCATATTAGGAGGACTTTTCCTTTTAAAAACTCATAAGATTTAAAATTTTTTTAAGAAACTATTACAATTTCTAAAAATATTTCCTAAAATAACAAAATTATTTCAGGTAAACGTTAAATTTTTTTTAATTTTAAAGTTTGAAAAGTTATTAAAATAATTGGACTTTTCCCATATCAAAAAAAAAATTTCCTTAAAATTTATTTTTTTTTGTAGAAAAAACTTCCAAAAAACTTGTCTCTTTATAAAATATTTGTTTTTTAAAATACTATTAAAAAATTTTTGAATATTAATAAAAAACAAGTACAATGTATAGTTGATCAAGCCCAACCATGAAATACCCTACATCATAGTACTAATTGGATAGTATTCCGAAAAGCAGACCAAATTTCGAAAGCGAGATCAGATCCTTATTATTTATATGGAGGACAAATTTAACGAGGGAGAATATATAGAGACAAATTTAAATAAAATTGCCGATAAAGTGCATTTGAGAAAATAAAAATCGGTTGATTTATATGAGTACAAAAGTGGTCCGATTTTCTGAAAGTTAGGCGCAATCCAGGTAGGTCCAAACATGGACCGATTTCAACAATTTTTAACAGGTTTCGTTTTTGGGGCAGGGCAAACTTATGTTTCAAACTTCACTCATTTTCTTTCGAATTACGATCTATAGTTTGATTGCAGATTGAAGGCAATCGACTAATACAGTTATCTTGAATCGATCAGTATACTCGGGCTTAGGAGTTACAACTATCAGCACAAATTTATTATACCGTATCTAAGCAGTGGGGTAGGATGTAGGTTAGGTTAGGACTCACTTAGACTATAAAGTCCCTTGTGATAACACGGAAGCTAGTAAAAATTATATCTTCCCCCGTCGAACCATCCCGATTGCCTCAAAGAGCCTTTAAGTCGGCCGATATCGATATCAGCCAAACCACCCAGGTTCTCAAAGAAACATGAGCCCAAATGCAGTCCCCTCCTGTAAGCCAGGGCAGAACAATTGCAGAGAGGGTGCTCCACAGACTCCTCCTCCTCTTCGTCACCACAGCTTCTGCAAAAGTCACTAGCCGCGCAACACTCAACCTAACTGCGTGCTTTCCAATCAGACAGTGTCCCGTCATGACGGACACAAGTAGGGATATATCGGGCCTTGACAGTGACAGCAACCTGTGCGTGCGCTTTCTATCCAGACGGGACCACATCTGTCTGGAACGAATACAACCACAGACAGAGGCCCACCTATCTCTTGCCAACCCATAAGCACTCTCCCGCAGCCGAAACTTGCAAGTGGCCAGAGGCATGACCACAGATTCCATTTCGTGTGGAATGTGTAAGGAAGTCCTTAGTCTTGCAAGCTCGTCTGCCCTACAGTTTCCTGGTATGTCCCTGTGACCCGGCACTCAAATAAAATGAATGCTGAAGTGCTGAGCTATCTCGTTAAGAGATCTGCGACAGTTCAAGGCTGATGTCGAATCCAGGAAGACAGAATTCAGAGATCTAATGGTAGCCTGACTATCAGAGAATATATTAATCCTCACCGTTGTGAGTCATTATACCTAAGCCACTCCGCTACCTCACCAATGGCCAGAATTTCAGCCTGAAAAACACTACAGTGATTCGGCAGTCTCCGCGCAATACTCAGCTATAGGTCCCTGGAGTAGACCCCTAAGCCTTCCTGATCGTCGAGTTTAGAGCCGTCAGTATAGAAGTCGACACAACGCCCCCATTGGGAGTTCCGTGTTTCCACGAATCCCTATGCGGTATAAGCGTCTGGTACCTCTTGTCGAACAGTGGTTCGGCCACAGTGTAGTCAATGATGCCTGGAAGTTCCGGCATCATGTTAAGGATTACACTGTGACCATAGCCACTGTCCGACCAAAGTGGCAGCGCCCTCAACCGGACTGCTGCAGCTGCAGCAGTCTGTGAACCAATTATGTCCAAAGGCAGCAAATGCAAATGCACCCGTGATGCACATGCCAGCCATCCGTTGGACCCTATCCAGCATCCCACGGTACGTGGGCCTCTGGAGAGCTCTTCAGCAGACGATAACACCATACAGCATTATAGGTCGTACCACTGCCGTATACAGCCAGTGGACAATCCGGGGCGCCAAACCCCATTGCCTCCCTATTGCCCTCTTGCACGCATAAAGTGCCACTGTGGCCTTCCTTGCCCTGTCCATAATGTTGAGCCTGAAGTTCAGCTTCCTATCCAACAGTACCCCAAGATACTTGGCACAGTGCCTCCCAAGAAGATAGGTTCCAGTAATGGAATCTTATATCTCCTGGTGAACAGGACCAATTCAGTCTTGCACGGATTCACCGCAAGACCTTTATCACGTGTAGGTGTAGGGTATAAATGCCAGTTAAAAAAATATTTTTTTGAGAAAAAATATAACATCATTTTAAAAGATTCATATTTTTTTTAAATACAAACCATTTTTAAAAACAATTAAAGTAGTTAAAATTTATCTATATTTTATGAAAAATTACATTTTTTTAAAGCACCATTAAAAAAAATCGGGTTTCAAATATTCAAAAAAAAAAAACTACAAAAACACTTTTTTAAAAAGAAAAAATTCCAAAAAGGTATTATTTTAAAATTTTCAAGAAAAGTTCAAGTTATCAAGAAATAATAGTAGATTTCTGAAAAGGCTTCCTAACTTAGAAGCCTCTGCCATGGACTTTATATAAATTTAACAATGTGTTGAATAGAGTTTTTGCAATTAAGGGTTTTTACTCTGGCGAAGCCAACTACCGAGAGAGGATTTTAAGAAATATTTACGGAGAGGCCAAAAACGGAAAAATAAACCCCCTATAAAGTCCTGCCCAAACCTTTTCGGCTAAAAATCTAAAATTTAAAATTCATTGATAAAATACTTTTTGTCATATGGAAAAGAACGTGGTTAAAATGGGGTTAAAAAGGGAAAAAGAGCCAAGTTAATCATTCAAAACAACAGCTGCAGCTGGGAACCTAAAATTTGGCATGTAGATTACTTCTCCAGCGTACTTACACGCTAAGACGGAATTTTCGAAAATTTTAAGCGAGTAAGGTGCGAATAGCGTACTCATTTACTACCCCCGAGCGAGGAGGGCTTGCACCAAACGACGGGGTATTTGAGAGACAAATTCATAAAATTGCTTGGAAAATGTTTCGAACATTTTGTACCCAATTTTCTACCCATATATTTTTGATATTAGGCAGCTAAAAACGGACAGATATGTGTTAACTTTCTTTTCTCTTTCTCAAATCCTAATTTCATAAAAGTAATATGGAATTTATGGACATTTTAAAGAGAAGGGTCACAACAGTAGAATTCACTAGGGGTAGTACTAGTTCTTAATGCGTTTTGAATAGCATATTTTTTTTCAACAATTTCGCTTTAGAGCCGAACATCGATTTACGCTTCCTGTTTTGCAACTCAATAACCGCCCCCTATTAAAAAGCAAAACAAATTATATAAAGCTATAGGAGTGTTGCTCTTATAGAGGATTATTTGCTGTCGAACAAACATTGTTTAAATAAATAAATATCGAAGCGGTAAAAATTTAAGAAAATAAAATTATTAATTTATTCGCCTTCATGTAAAAGTAAAACGTATAATATTTTATTCAAATAATTTGTTTGAATATTATATATGTATAAATATTTAAAAAATTAATTAGTTAATGATGTTGATATATATGTATTTGGGCATTTAAATTAATATTTCTATTATTATCCTGATGGGTATTCTGATTAGTTTCTTTTATATCATTTTCAGTTTTGTTAAATTTAGAAGCTTGTGAAATCTTTTCATATGTAGTTATATGTTTTCCATTAAAATTCTTTTTATGTTTTCTAGTTAAATGGTATTCTTCACAAATATAACCTAATAATTCATTACAATTTTTATCGTTCCAATTGAAATTCGTTGATATATGAACACAATGTTCATTATTATCATCATTATTCGGTTCACCGGTAGACCAATATGAAAATGTTAGTTGTTTTCCAGTTGATGACCAATAAAATGGTCGTTCTAAATCCTTTTTCGTATTGAATTCATCATGTGCACCTATCCATAGATTTGAAACATTATCTTGAAAAAATAAAAATGTTACAAGTAGTTAAAGGGGAATTTTTGTAAAAAAACAAGTAGTATTAAGATTTACCAAATGTTGATTGCAAAAGTGTAACCAAAGGTGTATTCTTTGCTGCTGAATCTATAATTACAAGTTGTAAATCCCTACGGCTACACTCATCTGCAGCTTGAAGCCAATTATACTGTCAAACAAATTTTAAAATTACTTTTGATTCTTTTTGATTTAGGTATTAATATTACTTTTTGATCGCTATCGATTAAGTACTTGTTACCGTCTTTAGCTGTGTGCCAATTGTGTGTTGTTGCAACGAATTCAAGTGTTGCTGCCACCAGTATGTTTAACTGAAAAATTATTTTCAAAATGGACTTCATTGTTGTTTGAAATTGTTAACTGCACTGTTTCATTTGCAATAATTTTTCACAAATTTATAATCTGTTTAAATGCGTTTTATTACTATTGTTTTGAGATTAATTTAATTTTTTGATAAGCCTTTTAAAAGTTAATATTTATTTCCATTTATAAATGAACAATGGCTAATGATTTATATCACACATTAGTTTACAATCAAAAAAATTGTTTTTTGATTGTTATTGTCAACTAAGGTTTATCTAACCGAGTAAAAAAAATTGATCTGGTGCAATATTTAGTCATATCCAATTTGATATTCTTTAATATCTGCTGTAATATCTAGCTTATCTTCTTTGATCCGAAAAATGACAGATCAAATTAGATCCGGCAATATATTTGGGGATTTACAAGAATCTAAATTGATCCGAAAAATGACAGATCAAATTAGATCCAGGATCTAAATTGATCCGAAAAGTGGCAGATAATTTCATCTGATCCAGCAATATATTTAGGTATTAAGTAATATCAAAATTTATCCGGCGATCGAATTGTATGGTATTAGATCAATAAATACAATATGCCGTATATATTGTATTGTTGGATCTAATCCCTATCTATTAAAAAAATGTATAAAAAAATTATTTTTAACTTTTATAAAAAAATGTTAAACTAAAATATTAAAATTCTTTAAAATACACAAATTTGCTCGGAAAAAATTATAGATCAAAAAAGACGAAACAAAAACATTTTCATAACAAGTGCTCGAATAATTGAAGAGAAAAAGAGAAATAAGGGTTTTATGATACTAAAATTTACTGCTATTTTGTCTATTTTTCGTACACTTAGTGCCAATTCTTACTGCAAATTTCAAAAAATAAATTAATTTAATACACTACAACTATCTAAAACTAATTGTATTTATTTATCAAATTCCATGCTAGTTTTGGTTATAGTGAGTGAAAACGTTAAAAAAATTTTTTATTAATTAAACTATTGTTTCGATATTTTCTTCAAGGTAGTTACAAATAATATTTTCTGATTTTATTTCCTCCATATTTTCATCTTGATTATAAATTAATCCAACGCCCTGTAGTTATTTCTTCATGATGAGAAGTTGCAAAGGGGTCCTTTCATCGTTTAAGAAGATTTTAATTGGTATTCCGTTCTCATCTAATTCAACTTTAAGAAACTTGAAAGTTTTAATTAACTTTAAATATATTATTTTTTTTATATAATTTGTTTGAAGATGTTCTATATCAGTTGCGTCCAACTCATATGCACAATGTGCAAGCTTTTACGAAAGAGCTTTTTCACGTACAGCGAGCTTCGACGAGAGCATTCACAATACAAGGATGGAAATTTTGAATTTCGAAATTTTATAAGTTGTATAATTTATTTAAGCCAAAACACTTTAATACTTCTTTTGAAAGATCTTTAAAAAAAGCCATCTTCAAAAGGCTTGCAGCGCTTTGCTAAGGATAGAGCAACAACAAAAAGAACCTTTTCTTTGATATTTTTTTCATATTGAAATTGGTCGAATGGCAAATTTTTCTTTTGAAACTTTAATTTCAGTTCATCTACTAATTTGGCCCTATCTAAATTTTTATTCAAAAATTTCTCTTGGCATGTATTATAATGCCTTTCAATGGTATGTTTGTGATTGCGTTTAGCATTATAATCACAAATCAAACATACGGGATCGCCGTCATTGTTTTCAATAAACAAAAACAACTGTTCCCACGCTTTATTAAATATACATCTTTTAGTGATCGTTGTGTGTTTGAAAATGATCGTTGTGTGTTTGAAGATGTTTCTTTGAAAGTTATTTTCAAGTTGATGGAAAAGTACTAACGTACTGAATTTTCCGTCCCTGAAAAAATAGTTCTTTACTACAAACGCAAATATCATAGTATTAGTGTTTGGACACCCCAACATACCAAATGACTTGAGAAAAATATTATTATAAGCTTACAAACACAAGCCTTAAGCTTGAAAAAGACTTGAGAATATATTGAAAAAGGCTATCGTAACAACTGTAGAAAAATCAAAACGGAACCCTTGTGAAAATATTATGTGTGTATGATTACTATAAGCTTATTCTTGCAATTGTAGAATAAGCTTACAAAAATAATATATTATTAATAGTTGAAAAAGAGAAATCATAACTATTTTCTTTAATTTAATTTATTTTTTATTTTAATTTTAAAAATAAATAATAATAACTCATTTTATATATAAAAAATAATAATTCATTTTAAATATAAATAATAATAATTAATTTTAACCATAAATAAAAATAATTAAATGCAATTGCACGTTCACTATATAAAATTTACAACTAAATGTACACGCAAAACACGTTTGACAAATTGAAAGAAAAAGTAATGGCACTTGTTGTATGCATTATAAGCGTAGAACAAAGACAACAAGACTAGAATGTATTGAAAAATATTTCTATTTCAATCGTCATATTGCGTTGTTGTTGTATGTTGTTCATAAGCATACTTGAGAAAGAGTTATGTATAATAATCTTTTCTCTAGCATTGTTAAATACTGCTTGTGAATTCACATTTTATAAATATTATAATAAGCGAAATTAAGAAAAGCTTAAAGCACAATATTAATGTAAGCTTATTCTCAAGTTGTATTGCAGTTTGATTAAAGTTTGATATTGGGACAACTGTTCTATATTGAGGATACTTCAGTCTTTTGCCAACATTGAAACTTGACCATGATTGGAATAAATTTTAGAATATTCTTCTATCAGCTGGAAAAAAAATATGTCCTCTTACCGGGAAAGTTTATATATATATTTTTTTTTTGTTTCACACATTATAATTTTTGCTGCACATTTTTTCTAAGGTCGAAAGCAGGAACGCAACAGCTATAACATTAATTAAAAAAATTGTTTGTCAGGATTATCTGTAGTCCCCAGATGAAAATGGTTCAAAAAGTACCTTATTAAAAATTTATCACACACTCTAGGGAACACATATTGTAAACATCAGAGTTCACATATTTTAAATTCCATGTTTCTAGCCAAAAGAAAGTCAGACCGCAAAAGGGCAGACATTCCTTATTCTCGTTGAAAATTCAAAAAATCCGGTCTTATAAAATAGTTAGCCCCACTTAAAGAAACAGGCATATCAAATTTATAGTTTCTAACCAGAGGGGCCTGCACAGGCCATCAAGGTGTGATTAATCTTGTTTGCCACTCCCCGTGTGGATGTCCACAAGCTTTGTTAAAGTATAGGATAACTCTAGAGAACATGTATTTCAAGTTTTGGATTTCTATCTAAAGGGGTTTGTGCTGGCCGTACAGGGTGAGACTTTTCACCTTTTTGCATCTCCCGTAGGATTTTTAAAAAACCCCGTCCTAGCTTTTGTTTACACCGAGGGAGGACCTTCATGCCAAATTTCTAGTTTCACTCTACACCGAAGGTGTAACTTTCATACCAAATTCCAAATTCTTAGCTCTACACAAAGAAATCAAATTCATTGTGACAACTAAATTCCTTAAAAACTGAATAATTTGGTTGCAGAAACTGTATTTTTTGGTTGTAGTAATCAAATATATCCTGAGACAATTGAAATATTTTGTTTTAACCGAAATTCTGTTGTATTAACCAAATTCTTGTTGTATTAATCGAATTTCTCTTGCCACCAACAAATATATAGGTGGCCCCAACCGAACCATTCGGTTGGCAAAAAATTTGGTTGTCACAATGAATCTGTTTTCTCTAGGTAGTGGCTAGGGCAGGTCGCTAAGAGGGAGGCTTTTCGCCCTTTGAGCTCCTATTTTTACCACATTTCTAAAATATTCCTTGTCAATGAGTTTGCCCATGATACAGGGAACACATAATTCAAATTTCTAGCCAAAGGGGTTTGGTCAGGCCGTTAAGGGAAGAAGATTTTTCTCTTTTTTGCCCCTCCTTGTAAGATTTTTAAAAAATCCGTCTTAGCTGATGTCTACTTTTCCCGTTTTTTTCTCCTCTCCGCTTCCCAGCTCAGGCGGTTTTGGCAAGCCGTCAAGGGGGTGAATTTTCCAATTTTTTTGCCCCTCCGCGTTATATTTTTTTTATTTTTAATTTAAAATTGTTGTTACAATTTTTTAATACAATTTGATCTGCCATTTTTTGATACAATTTAGATTTTAGTAAATCCTCAATAATATTGCTAGATCTAATTTGACCTGCCATTTTTCGTATCAATTAAGATCTTAATTAATCCTCAAATACAATATATTGCTGGATCCACCATTTTGGGGGATCAAATAATATCAGCTTGATATTACAGCAGATATTTAAGAATTTTGGATATGGAATTGGATATAAAACAAGTAAGAGCGGCTAAATTCGGCTATGCCGAATCTTATATACCCTTCACCATGGTTGGGAAAAAACTGAACTTTATATATGGACATATATGAAATGGACAGATTTATATACGGACGCCTTTAAGAGGAAATTAACCATTTAGTTTGGAGATAAAACTTGGACTCGGTTTATGGTTCCAGAAAATAGGTATTTTAAAAAAATTTATGTTTTGGGCATAACTTTTTTGTATCTGAACCGATATTTCCGAGTTATTCAGCAAATATGTTATACTAAAGATTTTCGATCTTTTGCTATATAAGACGTATCCATAGGTCATAATACAGCTCTAGAATAGTGTTTGTTGTTTGTGTATAAAAGGTGAAGAGGTGAAAGAAAAGAATTTCAACAAATCGTTAAAAGAAATCACTAGAACTGCATGTGTTTTATTTCTACAAAATAGTTTGATTTAGCTGGCAAATTTGCATTTGGGATTTTATTTCGCTTTTTTATTAGAATAATTTGTAATTTCTTTAGCTTAATTTTAAAAATTTGAAGGAAAATAGTTTATAATTTTTTTTATAAATTATTATAAGTTATGACCTAAAATAGTTGCACTCAAAGGTAAATTATGTATAAAATTTTCTTAATATGTGAGAAATAAAATGGTTTAAAAATCTTTTTATAAATTCTTTTAAATCGGAGCAAAAAATAGAAATAAAACTGTTTGTATTTTGTTTGTATCAGAGGGTTTTTATACAAATTTTGATGTTTTTAGCCTATTTATGGATTATTTAATTATTAATATAAAATTTTATTTAAATTAATTATTAAATGTAAAAAAAAAACAAAAAAAAAAATCTTAACGAACCCGCGACCCTTCCACCTGTGGTGAAAGGTATAAAAACGTTTGTATTTTGTTTGTATCAGAGGGTTTTTATAAAAATGTTGATGTTTTTAGCCTATTTATGGATTATTTAATTATTAATATAAAATTTTATATAAATTAATTATTAAATGTTAAAAAAAACCAAAAATAAGCAAAAAAAAAGTCTTAAGAAAATAATAAAAAAAAATGTACAAAAAAAAAAGTGAATTGACCTGACCGAGATTTGAACCTCGAACCCCGCGGCCTTAGAGAAAAAAAAGTATTTGTGACACAGCGTCTAGACAACTGAACTATTGAAGCTCACACAAAATCATCGTCAATAGAGGTACATATATAAAAGTCTTCGTTCATTAGAGATTTGTTTAGTTTTTATTTAAATGACAAATCTTTATATGTGTGTTGTTTGTGTATAAAAGGTCGAGATGAAAGAAAAGAATTTTAATTATTAATATAAAATTTTATATAAATTAATTATTAAATGTTAAAAAAAAAACAAAAATAAGCAAAAAAAAAGTCTTAAGAAAATAATAAAAAAAAATGTACAAAAAAAAAAGTGAATTGACCTTACCGAGATTTGAACCTCGAACCCCGCGGCCTTAGAGAAAAAAAAAGTATTTGTGACACAGCGTCTAGACAACTGAGCTATTGAAGCTCACACATAATCATCGTCAATAGAGGTACATATATAAAAGTCTTCGTTAATTAGAGATTTGTTTGGTTTTTATTTAAATGACAAATCTTTGTATGTGTGTTGTTTGTGTATAAAAGGTGGAGATAAAAGAAAAGAATTTTAACACATGGATGTGTGTTTGTTATGCTTAATATTCTACATACATATTAAACAAAGGGATTTTACCGAAAAAATTAGAGGTAGTCCTGGTTTTTTGCTAATATCTCAGCCATTTATTAACCGATCTGTCTGATTTTTAATAGCAAACAGAAATGGATCACATGTAACAGAAATAAAAAAGAATCAAGTCCTCATCATGTCTGGGTTCTTCGGAAAACCCATTTCAACACACAGACGGACAGACGGACAGACGGACATCGTTAAATAAACTTCGCTCTTCATAAGGACCCAGAATATATATACTTTATAGGTTCTAAGATCAATATTGTAGAAATTACAAACGGAATGACAAACTTATATATACCCTTCCACCTATGGTGAAGGGTATAAAAAAGGTATTTGAGAGACCAATGCATAAAATTGCTTAGAAAATGTTTTGAATATTTTGTCCCCAATTTTTAGCCCTATATTTGAGTGTTACATAAGTGTGTGTTTTCTAGCTAATCTTTAAGCTAATTTCATAAAAGTACTTGATATATGGAATTTTTGAAAATGTTTATGGAAAGGTTCACAAGGGAAAAATTCACTAGGTATAGAACTAATTTTCGATCCAATTTCATTATGTAATGGAAATTAAAGTACATTCAATCACCGATTTACACCCCCTGATTTAAGCCCTATCTAAAAGACAGAAACTCGAATTACGCCTTCTATTAAAAAGCAATACAAATTATTGTGAGCTATTGAAGGTTTTCTCCCAAACAGGATTATTTATTCACGATAAATACCCAGCAAAACCACACATTACCAAATAATGGGTAAAGTAATGTATAGCCATAGGGGCCGATGAACTACTTTACACTTTACTTCACTGATGAATTTTACAAGCGATGAGCCTCAAAGTAATGTATATACCCAATACTTTAGAGGTGATTATGTAAGGGGTTACTTATATGGTTACGAGAATGGAAAAAGTAATGTGTCTAAAAATAGATTTTTAAAAAAGAGGAATTTTTATTAAAAAAAATTATTACAAATATTTTATTTAAATTATTTGTAATTAAAAATAATGTGGTCAACATGGGAATTGAACCAGGGAAATCTGGTTGCCAGCCAAAAACTCTACCCACTGAGCTATCGACGCATATAGTACTTGATTGCTTAAAACTTAAATGAATAGTTGCGCTTCGTTTTTTCGCTAGTGTTGTCAAAACAAACATACATTAACCTTTTGCTTACAAAAAAACACAAAGTAATGTATCTAAAAATATATTTTCAAAAATATTTCAATTTTTACTTTACATTTATAAATCATATATTACGTAATCAATAATCAGTAACTAATTACTTTATGCTTGCAAATAATGAAAAAGGTAACGAGCTATCATTACAAGGTAACGCATGAGAATATCGCACCCATTACCAAAGTTTTGCTGGGTATTTTATTATCGAATAAAATGATTTTGGCAGCATTGTTTAAAGAACGACTAAATATCGAAGACGCAAAAAAAAAGAAGAAATGAAAGTTGTTAATTTGTTCGCCTTCATGTAAAAGCAAATTGGATAATTTTTTATTTAAATCATTTGTTTGGATATTATACTAGTACATATACATTTACGAAACTAATACATTATTTATATTTATATTTTTTTTTTAAATTAATTAGTTAATAATGTTGATATATATGTAATTGGGCATTTAAATTGATATTTTCTGAAGACTGTGCCATTCTATCCACTTCCTGCTTAAATAGATGTAATATTTTATCAGTATCCTGGTGTGTATTCTCATTAATATCGTTTATATCATTTCCCGTTTTGTCAAATTTACGTTTTCCATTAAAATCCTTTTTATGTTTTCTAGTTAAATGATATTCTTCACAAATATAACCTAATAATTCATTACAATTTTTATCGTTCCAATTGAAATTCGTTGATATATGAACACAATGTTCATTATTATCATCATTATTCGGTTCACCGGTAGACCAATATGAAAATGTTAGTTGTTTTCCAGTTGATGACCAATAAAATGGTCGTTCTAAATCCTTTTTCGTATTGAATTCATCATGTGCACCTATCCATAGATTTGAAACATTATCTTGGAAAAATAAAAATGTTACAAGTAATTTAAGGGGAATTTTTGTAAAACAACAAGTAGTATTAAGGTTTACCAAATATTGATTGCAAAAGTGTAACCAAAGGTGTATTCTTTGCTGCTGAATCTATAATTACAAGTTGTAAATCCCTACGGCTACACTCATCTGCAGCTTGAAGCCAATTATACTGTCAAACAAATTTTAAAATTACTTTTGATTCTTTTTGATTTAGGTATTAATATTACTTTTTGATCGCTATCGATTAAGTACTTGTTACCGTCTTTAGCTGTGTGCCAATTGTGTGTTGTTGCAACGAATTCAAGTGTTGCTGCCACCAGTATGTTTAACTGAAAAATTATTTTCAAAATGGACTTCATTGTTGTTTGAAATTGTTAACTGCACTGTTTCATTTGCAATAATTTTTCACAAATTTATAATCTGTTTAAATGCGTTTTATTACTATTGTTTTGAGATTAATTTAATTTTTTGATAAGCCTTTTAAAAGTTAATATTTATTTCCATTTATAAATGAACAATGGCTAATGATTTATATCACACATTAGTTTACAATCAAAAATGTTGTTTTTTGATTGTTATTGTCTACTAAGGTTTATTTTATTTATTTATTTATTTTTTTTTTGATAATTATTCAGTAGTGTCATTAAATTGAAAAAAAAAACTTATCTGTAAAATTATTAATAATACACGATTTTTTTTTAGCGCTAATAATCTTATTTTTTATGAAATTATTTAAAATTATCTCTAGGATAATTTAATTTTTTTCCATTTCATAAGTAATTGATATGAAATTTGGTGACAACTGAATAAAGACAAGCCGTGCTGGATATCAATTAAAAATTTTGCTAAAACAAGGGGGAAATATTACTTCACAGCACAGAAACGGTAATAGGGTATCATTAGTGTTTGCACTATCAAATTTAATTTTGCAATACCTACTTTAAATTATATTAGAACAGGGATGCCCAAAAGTTCCTTATGAAAGAGCAAACACCAATACATTTACAGAATAAGTAATTTGTATTTAATATTTTTTATTGTAAACACCAATACATACAAAGAAAAAAGAAAAGAAAATATTTCATATCATACGTTAAACAAAAACAAAATCTACATTGATGATCGCTGTCGTAAATGTTTACCAGCAAAGAATACGAAAGTGTTGTTTGCACTTGACAAAAAAAACTAATAAGAGAAACTTGTTTGTGTATTTCGTATTGCTAGTGCTTGAGTGCTCTATGTGTGTATTAAAACACACAGCCTATAGCTAAGTGCTATATAATAAATGAGCAGCAAGCGCATGGGCACCCTTGTTTTAGAATCAGTTACTAACAACTAGAAAAAGTTTTGATCATTTTGATGAATTTCTTTTATAAATTATTTTTTATACACAATATTTATAAAGTTTTCATAAATATAATGAAGTTTTTCATAAAATTTTATGACAAATGTTTTATACATTTTCATAATATCATAAAACATCTTATCTACAAATTTAATAAAAATTAAACTCTAACAAATTAATTATTTTAGTTTCAAAGCACTGCTGTTTGTAATTCACATTAAGTTTGAATTTTTATTTAAAACTTAAAATGCTAAATCACATTGATGAAATTTTGTCATAATTATAATGATATTTTTTCATAAATAATGAAGAAACTTGATGATATTGATGAAACTTCTTCATAAATCTCACTTAATATTTTTTAAAAATTCTTCATCATATTAAAGGTTTCAAAGATCCATATAGTACAAAAGATCTGGCCGTGGAGCCAGATCTTAACTTAATAAAAAGTTTCATAAAGAAACGTAAAATCAATTTGCTTTTTTTTCTTTAACTGGTGCATCACATTTATGATGTATTACATTGGCTTAAAATTTATTATGTTTTTCATCATATTTATGAAGTTTTTCATTAGAATTGTAAAGCTTTTTTCCTGAGTCTGTACCGATTATAACTAGAATTAATAGACAATGTTCAATTACAACGTATTTGTAACGCCCGAACAAATCCATGAAACATTTTTACGGACTCTCCAACACGTACGTATTTATGAATTCGGCTTTTACTGTACGTTTACGGTCCGAAAATATGTATCCATCAAAGCTTTTACGTAAACGGAACATTAACGGACCGTATATTTGAATTTTCGAAAACAATACGTTTTGACTCCGTTTTAGTGTATCCGTTTCTCTACCGTCAAATACGGACCACCGTTTTTATCAATTTTCGTTCGTTGCTTTTGGATTGGTTTAGTTATCAATAACGAATATTTTAATATCCATGAGGTAAATATTTAATAAATTTAAAATAAGTTTTACGATGATGTGTGCAAATTTATGCATATTTGCAAATAAAAACATTGCCTAACAGTTTATACTAGATTTTGTGAAATAATTTGCAATGTGTACATCATATCGTAAATACCACCATTTAAATCTAAATTAAATTTTTGTTTTATTTTTTCATGATTTTTAATGGGCCACAACCGCAGTGATTGATGGATGCTAATTGTAAAAGAGATAAAAAGGGTATTTATTTGTAATTTTGTTTGGTATTTGCTGTATTTAGTTTGTAAAATGTTTATTATTTTATTTTAAATATATTTGTAAATAAATTTAAGAAAAAAATCAAATTTCCTATTAATGATTAAAAGAATAGGCATTTACACAAATCCGTTTTTTGTTGAAAAAACGGTACGAATACGGATCCGTAAATGGTTGTCATTGAAGGACTTTCAACGGACAACTCTGTTTTTCATCCGATATGTCGGCCCGTAAATGGTCCGTCATTGACGGACTTTAAACGGACACCTCCGTTTTTCATACGATATATCGGTCCGTAAACGGTCCGTCATTGACGGTATTTCAACGGATTCGAATCAGTTTCAATGTTCCTTAAAATCCGTTTTTTGGTTCGTATACGCATCCAGAAAACGGTACGTAAACGGCGTTGGATACCATTTATGACGGACCGGTAATCGGTACGTAAACGGAACGTATTTTTTGTTGGGAAGATAATATACCATTGAAGGAAAATTTCTTTTATTTGAGAAATTTTTATAATATTTTTTTTTTCAGAGATTATTTCTATGACTTCTGTTTCTTTTATTTGACTCAGTTTTGATTTAAACGAAAATAGTGATTTAAAAAAAAAATTACATCTTTAAGGAAAACGGTATTTTGTTTTAAAAATTGTTTTTTTTTGTAAAATGTACTTTTTTGAAAAATTTACTTTCTTTTAAAAATGCTTTTAAAATGCTACTATTTTAAAAGTGGTAGTGTTAAAATTTTGTTTTTATTTTTTTTTTGGATATGGTACGATTTAAATTTTTGGTACTTATTTTTAAAAATTTGTATTTAAATATTGCTCTTGATCAAAAAATGTTATTTCAAAAAATATATTTTTGTTAAGTGCTTGTGTTTAAAAATTGTACTTCTTATAAAAAATGGTAGTTTTTTAAAAAAGGACCCTTTTTAAAAAATGGTACTATTTTTAAAAAAATGGTACGTTTAAAAAAATTGTACTTTTTAAAAAGAAGTGGTACCTTAAAAAAAAAAATGGTACTTTTTTCAAAAAATAGTACTTTTAAAAAAATTGTACCTTTTTAAAAATTCAACTGTTTTAAAAATGGTCCTTTCTTTAAAAATGTTAATTTATTTAAAAAATGGTATTGTTTTTAAAAATCTCCAAAGCATATTCAAATTTCATTGAATTCTTAAGGGAGCCTACAAAGAGAATCTACTGTTAAGTGGGTTTAGTTAAGAGTATATCAAAATGAGGAGTTTCTTAAAGAAAATAATATGTATTTAGAAAAAAGTAGGAAAAATCTTAAAAATCTAATGACTTTTTAATAGAAAGTCGTGCTTAGCTTAGACTTTGAAGATTTTACAAAATATGGGTTTTTTAAATTTTTAATTATTTTGATAATAGTAATAATAAAAATAAAAATATTTGTTTTAAAATATTTGTTTAAAAATAAATTTTTAGGCTAACTTGACTTTTAAAAATATATTATAAAATTTAAAGTTTTAGCAAAAAAAAAAAAAAAAAAAAAAAAAAGAGAAGCATAAAACATGCAGTTTATTTGAATAAAGTTTAAAAGACTTTTTTCGTTTGATTAGTTAATTTAAATACACAATCCAGCATTTCCTCATTTCGCTACCGCTAAAAAAAGCTGGTAAAGGTTGAACACATATTTTCTTTTTTTTCTAACAACGACGGACGATTTCAATTCGTTTTTGTTTTTTATTTTTTATATTTTGTGTTGCAAAATTTTTTTTATTAAAATTGTTAAATTCAATTCAATATAATCAGCTGTAATAAAATGTTTTCAATTATGAAATAAAAAACTTATCTGCTAAAAAATTTACTTAATTCATTTAAAGAAAGTTAATGTTAAAATAATTACAAAAGAAAAAATAATATAAATTGTTATTTCATCATACATACCTAATGTTAATTTTTCACCCGAATCGGGTGGCAATGTAAATCCTAATAAAGCCATCGATGATATCAGCACACATGGTACAATTAAATTAAAAAAATAATATAAAGTACGCCTTCGTATTTGTATTGTAAATGTAACATCCACATATGGTTCCGGACAACAGGCATAAACGATGGTATTCTTTTTTCCAGGCATAGCTAAATGAATCAATCAATCGGTCGGTCGGATCGATCGGTGGCAGCATATTTCAGATTTATATGTGGTTGTTGTTTTTAATATTTCAGGCATTGAAAAGGGAGTTTTATGTTTAAATAAAATTAATTAGTAAAATTGAGTTTAAAAAAAACTATTTTTATATACACACACACATACACTTAATTATGGTTAAAATAATTATACACACATTTATTGTTACACACAATAATAAAAATAAAAAAAAAATTATATCACACATACATAAAGATTGTTGTCATACATTTAATTGATCGTAAATAAATATTAAATATTTACAAATACAAATAAAGCCTAAAGATTTAAAAATAACTGTGAAAAAACGGGTAAAATATAGCCATAGTAAAAAGAATTTATTGTTAAGGCTTATTGAAAATTTTTGTATGTAGTGGTAATATACAATTTGTGTGATAGTCAACAATTCTGCCGGGATACATATGAGGCATTTCATACCAATTGTTAACATTACAATTTTTTTTTTTTTATTAAAATTTAATCTACAGTAGGATTGTTTGAACTGTCTTAAGATTACCCCTTATGACATGTCACCGAATTTCGAAAGTAGAAATTGTGACTGGCAATATAGAAAAAGCATTCGCTTTTTGTTTATTTCGCGCCAAAAGCGGTATTATTATTTTTTGCGAATAAATAATCCTCTTCTTGGGCACAAATCGATTACAATAATATTTATTATTGGGTATGTAAGTTAATAATGTCGATTTGGACAACAGATGGCATAACTATCACATATGGTTTGTATCAATAATAACAAATATGGTATTTTGGATGGTCAACATCTGTCATTATAATTCAGTATTCGATAGACGTCAAAGTGTAAACACATATTTTATTCAATCGCTATAATAATGTCGAATTTTGTGCCAAAAAAAATGTTTTGTCGGGAAGTCTGATAACCTTCTTTCATTTAAAGAAAACGGCTGCTGAATGTTATCGATTGTTGGTAGAAGCTTACGATCAACATGCACCAACTCTGACAACGATGGTTTGCGCGATTCAAAAGTGGTGATTTCGACACAGAAGATAAGGAGAGGCCTGGTCAGCCGAAAAATTTTGACGATAAGGAGTTGGAAGCATTACTCGACGAAGATTGCTGTCAAACGCAAGAAGAACTTGCATTATCACTGGGAGTCACACAACAAGTCATTTCCCTATGTTTAAAATTAAATTGGGTCCCATACGCTACAAAAATAAATCATTTCTGCATCGTATTGTTACTGGAGATGAAACATGGATACATTATGATAAGCCCAAGCGTAAAAAGTCATATGTAAAGCCCGGCCAACCAGCCAAATCAATGCCGAAGCCAAATATCTATGGCGCCAAGGTAATGCTCCTTATTTGGTGGGATCAGAAGGGTGTTTTTTATTATAAGCTGTTGAAATCGGATCTGACGATTGCAGGGGACATGTACCGAACACAATTGATTCCTTTGAAGAGAGCAATCAATGAAAAATTACCAGAATATTCGACCAGACACGAGGCCATAATCTTCCATCATGACAACACTCGGCCACATGTTGCAAGACCGGTCAAAAACTATTTGGAAAACAGTGGATGGGATGTTTTGGATCACCTACCTTATATCCCAGACCTTGCCCCTTCTGACTACTACCATTTGTTTTGATCGATGCGGAACGCTCTTACTGGAATACGCTTCACTTCAGAACAGGGCATCAAAAATTGGCTTGATTCATTCTTTACCTCAAAACCGGAGCAGTTCTTTTGTCGCGGAATCCATATGCTACCAGAAAGATGGGAAAAAGTAGTGGCTAACGATGGACAATACTTTGAATAATGTATCAATTCATTTTGTTATTATCATAAAAAAAATTTTTTAAGCAAAAAATTCGACATTATTAACTTGTATACCCAATACTTTTTAATAAGAGCATAAATGGAGTTTCTGACACTTTTTTATGTAGAACGCAAATCGAGGTATATAATTTTCTTAATAGATTTTTTTCAAAATTTATCGCTTTTATCGATATATGTTGAATAAATTGATATTTATCAATTGAATCGATATTTATAATGAAATTGATATTATAGTTTTAATTGAGATTTATCGACATTCATCGATTTGTATCGTGTAATCAACATTTTTCGGTAGTTATCAATTGCATTCAAATTTTATCAATAGATATCTATCGATACTTATTAATTTGATTGTTATATATCGATTTCAGAGTTTTAATTAATAATTATCGACATCGATCTATATCATCGATTTGAGTAAATTTTCCTTCGATTTTTCTCCATTAAACAATTTAAATATGAGCTTTTAAAGAACGCAGTTGGCTTTTTTCGAATTCATGTTTTTTTTTTGCGAGTACATGCAAATTAGGGTGTCCCAATAAAAAAAAATTAAGTAATACCACTTAAACGTTCGGTATTTATGAGCTGAGTATGCAACAAATAAGTAAAATTTTTTCAAAGGGGAACTTTATATTTAAAATATGTGTTCCCCACAGTATGGAATGTTAAAGAGAAACTTTTTGGAATTTCCAATGAAAACTCAGTAATATGGAGTTGAAAGCAAAACGTCACCCCTTTCATCAGCCAGTCTTATTTGCTAGAGCTAGAAACTTAAAATTTTATATAGATGCTATTACTTCAGCGCAGAACTACACTAATTCTGCGTTAAGATTGGAAAGTTAATTTAGAAAAAGTTGATAAACTGTTTAAATTTAGTAGTTTTTCTTTGCAGTGTAAATTGACTGTACCCCGGCACACAGTTCATCGAGAAGAAATAAACAAAAATAGGGATCATATGAACAATAAAAGGTCACAAAAGATATTTTGTAGGCTGTGCTAATCACGAATCTGAGATCAGAATTAAATAATTGATTACGAATTTAAAACCAAAAATTAAAAATTCAAAATGGGAGATCTAAAAAAGGCGGTGAATATTTTGTATAAAATTGTAAATGTTCGCCGCCATTTAGGATCTGCGATTTTGTACTTTTTGTTCCAGATTTGTAATCAGTGATCAACAAATGTGTGTTTTATATAGAAATTTTAAACTTTTAAAAATCCACGACCACCATTTTGTTTTCTTAATTCTGATCTCAGATTCTTGAAAAGAAGCCTTCTTCTTATGTGAACTTTCCTTTTTTCATACTACTATTAATTGATCCTGCATTATCTTTATTCATTCCCTGTGCGGCATACATCCAATGAGATACGATTTTTGGAAATTTTTACGGAAACGGGGAAAAGTTTCCCCCTAAAACCCTGCCCAGGCCTCTTCGCTTAAAAAACATAAAATATTTGCTCTCTGGTGTACATCCATATTTTTTGCAATAAGAACGTGGTAAGATGCGGTTAATAAGGGAAAAAGTACTTCTTTAATCAATCAGCCCAAATTACTGAAGTAAGGAACTTGTTTACACCTCCACAAAGATGAATTTTTTTTTTTGTATTTTTAACGAGAAGGAATATCACTCCTAACATCCTCATTTGACTAGAAATAGACGATATTTGTCGTCTGGAATATCGTTTGGCGTACTTAACTCAAGTTCAAATTTTACTACCGGTTAAAAGTTATCAACTTATGACCATTTCTATACACGCAAAGAAAAACATGATTGCGACGTGATCACTGCTAATATATTGTGCTTGCTGCAATCTGGTAAAGTTGTCACAACTGTGTTATTGGTTTTCTAACCATCAACATAGTCGCTACCATCATTATTATAGTAAATATTTTACAATTTTATGATTGAGATCTTCTATTTCATAACATGATTGGCTGTTACCATATTGTGGTAACAAAAACTCTGACTATGAAAAAAATATGATAATTACGCAACCATAAAATGCTGGTAACAATCAATAATAAGTATACATCAAATAAAACATGACTGACATTTACAGTCATAATATTGTCTTGTTTTCAAAAAAACCAATGTTTTATCAGTTCAGTCAGTTTGTTTTTACTACAAAATGTTAAAAAAAACAATCATATATTGTTAAATGCTGGGATTTTGTATTTAAAATATGTATATATGAGAATCATAATATGCTTATTAATGTGCCATAATATGATATTAGACAGTCATATTATGTTTATTTATAATCGTAATATAATAAGAAGGATGATATATATGATTGTAGGAATCATATAATGATAATCCAGGAATCATTATATAGTTATGGGGACCATAATATGATAACATTTTGATTATACTATGGTTACATGCGATCATATTATAAATTCAAGATCATAATGTATTTATTTAGAATCATAATATAACTGTAGGGACCATATTATTGTAAAATTATGGACCATATTATTATAATTATGGTTGTCACAATCATAAACCAAAAAATATATGATGCTCTTCGAATATGATTGACCCAACCATGTTTTTTCTCTGCGTGTATATATTTATTTTTAAACTGTAACAAAATTTAACATAATATTCGAGGAGCTTATGAGCTCTTCAAGACGGCGCCATAACTCCTTAAAGTGTTCAGATTTATATTAAACAAAATATTCAGAACTTGTACAAATTTGTTTTCCCTTACATCCGACAAATACTTACTTGTTGCAGGACAGTTGGTATGGAATGCCACATTTATGTATTTATTTTTATTGTTAGTTTGGCCTTTCAACAAAGTGTTATTTAAGCTTAAATCCCATTGCCAATGCATCAATGATTAATAAAAACTCAAGTTTCTTTTTTTTTCTGGATTATTTTTTTTTTTTTAATATTTATATCAGTAATGCTTGTTTTTAAAAAAGAATATATTTAAAGAAATGCTTATATAGATGTGGTGGTATTTTTGGCAAGTAATTTTTTAAAGACATTTACTGGTAAATTTTTCATTTCGATATTTTGTATAATTATAAGGTAAATTTTTTTTTTATTACGCAGCTTAAGAGTGATTTATGAGTTTTAAAGAAAACCCATTATATTTGTCATATGAAATGTAAAATAACAAATGGCTGTAGAATTAAAGCTCGTATTCCTTTTACAATAACTTTGAAAATAAATAACCGAGCAAAACATTTATACATTAAAAAAGTAATATGCATTGATGCCCTATGACTTGTCTTGTTGACATTTAAGGTTACCAAGGTTGCTATTTAAATTTTACTTATTATACTTTTTAAAACTATTTTTCTATATAAAAAGCAATAAAATCAAGACTTACATCATACAAAAAAAAATGTATTTCTAAATTTCTCCAATCAATTTTCTTGAATACCTAAGCCATAGCAGTGGCCATATTCAATTTATTCCATAGTTGATTTAAATTAAAAAATTATTAATATTAAAATATTCTTACTTAGTCGATTTACATAAAAAATTATTTATATTCAAATTTTTTATTTGAATTAATTAATTATCTTTGTTATTCAACAACATTTTTAATTGGAGAAATTTTACAGATATTTTTTTGTGTGTAATGTCAAGCCCATAACTTATGTAGTATTTTTTTAATTTATAAATTATTTTTTTTTCAACTACTTAAAAATAAATACATGCGCTTAAATTGATTTAGTAAAAACTCATGCAGAGATGGAAAACAAGACAAATTATCAGTAATTGAATTTGAATTTTTTCGAAAATTTCTAATTGAATTTATTACACAATATTAAGTTTGGCGTCTTATGTCATACAGTGTTGGCCAAACAAATGAAATCTTTACACTGCAATATTACTTGACTGTGCCCTCACAGCGGAAAATATTTTGCATCTACGATTTCTGGATTTACGATTTAATTTCGTTCCATTGAAATTTCGTTCCCCTTGTCTAGTGTTTTAATTCCACTCGTTTCATTCCATTACGTTGACCTTAAATAGAATTTAATTTCCACTCGTTTCCCTTCTGTAATGTTTCAATTCCATTCGTTCCCAGTTCAATACAATTTAATTTCCCAATTTAAGTGTTTCAATTTAAGATTTCTAGCCAATTATCCCACACTTCAGAAAACACATAGGCTTTTTACACTGAACAACATCTTTGTGAAACACATGGAAGATGTTGAAAATGTGAAAAATGCGTTTACATTGGCAACATCTTGCATCTGCCATTTATTTAGCTGTCAAAAAAATAAAAGAAAAAGACTCATATTTTTCGTTAAAAATAAAAAATGTATTTAGAGAGAGCATTAATCGTTGGAGTAGTTTTTGCTTTGCAAGAACAAACCCGAATTTGAATGCAGTACATTGAAATATTAAAGGTCATTCTGGAGGAAGATATAATGAAGAAGAATTTTTGGTAGACATAAGAATGAAATTCTTACATGTGCCGCTCATTTTTCTTTGTTGAATAATTTTTTTGTTTATTTCCTGCAATGTCAGTTTGCTAGTGATGGCATAAAGAAAATCGATTTTTTTTGTCATTTTTTAATAAGATGGAACATAATGAGAAAGGATCATCTTTTGTAGATGTAGAAAAATGTAGAATTTTTAGGCTGTATAATTCTTACGGGAAGATGTTAACATCTTTGCAAATTGATGACAGATGTAAAATTTTCCAAATAGTCTAAAGAGTTCATTATCAGTGAATTAGTCTATATTCCAGGGCACACAAGTTTAAAGTTTGAGGTTTTTATCCAAAGTGGTTTGGGTACTTTTCCACTTTTAAATCCTCGTGTTTATCAGGTTCCTGACGAAAATTGCTCCAGGGAACAAATATTAAAATTTGTTACTAGCCAAAGGGGTTTGAGCAAGTTGTTAAGAGGGCAGACTTTTCTTTTTTTTGAACACCCTTTTTTACCGAGTTAATGGAGAAAATTCCAAAAAGTACCAAATAGGGCGTCAAACCATAATTTACAAATTTTCAGTAGAGGCTGACAACCGTTTTTTTTTTAATATTTACTATAACATTTAAAAACAATTATGTCATTGTAAAGAAATTCGAACAAAAAAGTATATAACAGTAATTGTTTTTGCACATTTTTTTATGTGATTATCAAAATATAACAAGTTTTTTATCTGAAATTTATTTAATGTAAACCGTTATGACATAAACATAGTCAAAACTTAAAATATTTCCCATTAGTTAAGACAATGAATGAATTTAACTTCCATTTAGTTGGTTATAAAGAACCCTGCGGGAAAAGGACCTATCTCAGGACACGTCACGTAACTGGTTCATTGTGATAGGGACCTGTCCTCTGTGACAAGTCACAGGACTGGTCTGAAAGAACTTGTCATGACTCTTAAACTGGTCACGCGGTAGGTACTTTAGAAACCGGTCCTATTTTCATCTATCTCATAATATGTATTTTCGGAAGGTCACAATTCCCAACTGACCCCTTTTTTCCCGCAGGGAAGTCATTCTTATATCACAAAAAGGGATGCAACTGCATTTTTTTTTTTTTGCAAAAGAGTAAAGAAAATGATGTAGGATTTTTACAGTGGGTAGATATGACCGCTGTATATCGTTTTCTTACAAAAGGTGAAAATTGAAAAGTTTTTTGTTGACGGCCTTTAGAGGAACATGTGCAATATTTTAAATTTAAAATTTTTAGTCAAAGGGGTTTATGAAGGCAGACAAGGTAAAGACTTTTCCCTTTTGCACTTCCCCTTTAGAATTACCAAAAATCCCTTCTTAGCGGATGTCTACGGCGAAGGAATAATTCCACTTTCCTAGCTGCAAAGTTGTCTTTACATTTTCATCCAAACATTTTGATAACTCGATTGACCGATTTAGAAAATTTTCATTATATTACTTCTAATATTATTCAAACAGTTGGACAAAGTTCTAGCAAACCCGCCTTTTTTAGACGGAGAATTTCGCTTTTGAACTGAAACGAGCAATCGCTAGGTTTCCTTTATATTGGATGAATATTTCCCGTTTAAAAAGATAAACATTACTAGATCGTTACCAATATTAGGATCAAGTGAGAATAAGGATTTAAAGTATATTTGGAGTGGCAACCTGATATACAGATACTTAGATGCACAGTGGGATGTTGAGCATAAAAAGCGTATAGATTTGCAATTTTTTTTCTTAATTATAAAAAAATTTTTATTTGACCCAACAACGTCGCAGCAGCCAGTTTCGATTTTCACAAAAAAAGGAAGCCACCTCAATTTTAAAGGGTGATTCAAGTAGAGATACATTTTTCAATAGCCTTTTTTTGATAGATCACGTGTGAGTCGTGTCATGCTGTCATGTTATTTTTGTTTAGTATTGTTTGGCATTTCATAATGGAAAGACTTACGCCTGAACAACGTTTACAAATCATTTAACTTTATTACGAAACTTCACTTTCTGTGAGGAATGTGTTTCGTGCACTTCGCTCAACTTATGGTCAACATAATCGGCCTACTGAGTGTACTATTCGCAACATCATCACCCATTTTGAGACCCAACATTCATTATTGGATAATATTCGACCGAATAGACCACGTCAAGCACGCTGTGAAGAAAATGTAGCGGCCATAGCTGAGAGTGTACACGAAGAATGTGGAGGGTCGATTCGGCGCAGTTCGCAGCAACTCTGACTGATGTATGGAACGACTTGGCGCAATTCACGTCGACATCTTAAATTGAAATGGTAAAAAATACAGCTTGTGCAACACCTGAAGCCACTTGACCTTCCCAAGCGGCATCGCTTCGCTTTATGGGCTCTTGAAAAGTTCCCAGAAGATCCGACGTTTTCAAGACAAATTTTGTTGAGCGATGAAGCCCATTTCTGGCTCAACAAACAAAATTGCCGCATTTGGGACAAAGAGCAACCTGAAGAAATACAAGAACTGCCACTTCATCCAGAAAAACAACGGTTTGGTGTGGTTTGTGGGCTGGTAAAATCATTGGTCCATATTTCTTTAAATATGATGCAAACGTAACTGTCAATGCCTGAAATTAAAGCTCGTGATCTCGGCGACATTTGGTTTCAACAAGACGGCGCCACTTTCCACACAACGCATCAATCAATGGATTAATTGAGAGAACACTTCGGTGAGCACATAATTTCACGTTTTGGGCCGGTCGATTGGACACTAATTACACCGTTAGACTTTTTCCTGTGGGGATATGTAAAGTCTATAAGTTTATGCGGACAAACCCGCTTCGATTCAGGCCTTGGAGGAAAGCATCACGCATGTCATTCGCCAGTTACCAGTCGAAATGCTCGAACGAGTCATCGAAAATTGGACTTAACCGATGTACCATCTGCCACGTAGCAACGGTCAATATTTGATAGACATAATCTTCAAAGATGCCAAAGAATGTTCTTTCAAATGATAATAAACATTCCCCATTAAATTTAAATTTTCTGTGCTTTTTTCTTTGAAAAAGTAGGGAACCTCAAAGCAGATCACGCTTTATTTAGAATTTTCCCTATTTCATTCGGAAAGCTCTCAATTTCAATTAAAAATGGTGTCGACCTAGGCATTCCTACATTTTGATTACCTTTAAATATCAACCTGACATGTCATTAGCGATATTATCAATGCAGTTTTCTAAACTAAAAGTTATTGAAATACAAGACAAATCTATAAAATCGTGCACTAAAAAGAGATAAAAAGAAATAAAATCTCTAAATTTTTTCATACAAATGTCATGCATGATTTGTCGTCAGTTATGTCCAAAGTCAACATAAGTTAACAATTTATTACAGTAATAAATAATAACAAAACAAAAAACAAAAATCAAATATTTAAATACAAATAAATATATAGAGAAGATAATAATTGATCCACCGCAATATTTATAAACAATGAGGAATTACTGAATACACACTGACACATCAGTAAAAATGTCATTTAAAGGATTTAAAAACAGACATGTAGCTAAAATCAGAGAAAATTCAAACCTAAAATTGAAAATATTTTTAAATTGAAAAATATTTTTAATAAGGAAAAAAAATCTCCGTGTATAAATAAATTTCTTAGCTACAAGTCTGTTTAAGTATTGTTTTAATATTTTAATTTTTCAAAATTATAATTGTTAATTAACATATAAAACACATAGAAATAGTGAGCGGAGTAGTAATTAAAGTATTATAAATAGACACAGTTAAGTTTATAGAATAAAGAACAGATAGACAGCAAAGTTAAGTTGTGAAAAAGAAAGTAATAAATTACTAACCGATTAAATACCATTCGCCATTTGTTATAAAATCGGAAAGATCCCCTCCATCTTCGGAATTCAAAACCAAATCCAACTGTATTGTTTAATTTTTTCATATACAAAAAAATTATTACAACACAGGCAAAAACATATTTTCCAGCGTTTTTAATATATAAATATTTTTGTAAATTATTTTTCAAATACAAAACCAAAGAAATTGAAGAAAATATGTTTTTGTTAGTTTCAAGATAAAATTTTTGTTTAAAATTTAAATAAGGGTTTTTGAACCAAAAAAAAAAAATAAATAAAAAATTATTAAAAAATAGTGTTAAGTGTATTAAAGGAAAGAAGTCTTTATTTTCTTAAACAAAAAAAGAAAAAAAGACCTCTTTCCTTGGGATATTTTTTTTTGTCATAATATTTTTTGGGGATTTTCATTAAGAGCCTTTACAAACGTTAAAAATTTTGTAAACCAATTTGTTATTTCAATGATTTTGTATACAAAATTTTTAATAGTGGTTTTTGTGATTTTGTTTTTGTAGTTTCTCTTTCATTTTTGTTGCTATCATGCAAAATAGTTGAAATTAAATTTTTCTATTTTTTTTTATAACATCAATTTGAAAAAAATCATTTCTCACATGATTCCAATCAGGACCTTTTTTTTAATTATTTTTCGGTTTATAGCTGATTTGTTTTATAAATTTGTAGGATCTCTTGTATTTTGTTGTTGTTGTTTTAGTGTTTAGCAAAAAAATATTAATTAAAAAAATATGTTTTTTCCTCAACACTACTAGTGTTGGTTATAGGGTTTCTTTTTGTGTTTTTGTTAAGGTTTCAATAAAAAAAGAAATCTGGTTTTGCAATTCACAAAAACGCAGTGAATTGTTATTAATTTGTTTTATATATATTTTTTTAGTTTTAGAATAAAATATAAAAGAGTATTAAAATATTAAGAATAAAAAATGACGGAAAATAAAAAGTTGAAACCATAAAAAAGTGTTTTTATTAAGAAGAAAAAAAAAAACATAACGAGAAAGTTAAAAAATGTGTATGAGTATATTTTTAAAATGTGTAAGGTGAAGGACAAGCCAAAAGGACAAGAAGATTAAAACAAGAAAATTTGTTAATAATTTGTAGTTTAGCTAATACTATCTGTTTTAACAAACACCTTATTTTCTTATGAAATGTAGTAATCGATAACAGATTATTTTAAGAAAAATTTGTTCTTTGGTAAATAATATTTCTTCAATTGATATAAAGTTTATTTGATATTTTAAAATCTGTCGTATTATTTATTTATTATCGATAACATATTTTATAATAAAACGTTGTAATCGATAACTAACTTTTGGTGAAGGAGGTATTTCTTAAAGATAACCCATTTTCTTATTTTTTATGAAATGTAGTAATCGATAACAGATTATTTTAAGAAAAATTTGTTATTTGATAAATAATGTTTCTTCAATCGATTTAAAGTTTATTAGATATTCTAAAATTTGTCGTTTTATTTATTATCGATGACATATTTTATAATAAAACGTTGTAATCGTTAACTTATTTTTGGTGAAGGAGGTATTTCTTAAAGATAACCCATTTTCGTGATTCTTGTTTAAAAAATAATTGATTTTTTTTACAAAATATAATTGTTATCGATAACAAAATTTTTTTTCAAAATTGTATTGCATGTTACACATTTAAAAGAAATTTAGAAATACTCATTTTTAGACGTACATTATAAATTGTTTCAAATTAAACTTCTTACCGATAACAGCATTTTGTGTAAAGAAAGTTATCAAAAAAATTAGTTATAGAAAAGCTGATTTTATTAAATGTTTTGGACATGTTTTTGTTGAAAATATTGAATAACATATTTTGAATATTTTGAAACTATGTTATCGATAACTTTTTATAAATGTGTTATTAAACACCTAATTAAAAGTAATTGTCGATAACTGAGTATTTCAAGAAAAAAAATATATCAATACTTCCATCGTTACTTAGAACATGTTTGTAAAACAATCTTTTATCGATAACTGACTTCTTTACAAAATACAGTTATTGATAACTGGTATTATTCCGAATACTTCTTTTATGTTTATATATTTAAAAAGGGATTTAAATATTCGATGACAATTTTTTGTTAATGTTAGTATGTTATCTGTTATAAGTTTCAATTTAAATTTGTTATCGATTGTTGCCAGGTTAATTTTAGGATATGTTCTTGATTCATATTTTTGAAATATTGTATGAGATATGAAAATGGTTTTTATCGATAACTTTTCAAATATAAAACACCTAATATAATAATGAGAAGTTTTTTTTTATCGATAACTACTTAATATTTCAAAAAATATTATTGATATTTAATATTTCTTGATTTGACATACATTTTTTTTCTAAAATGTGTTCTATAATTTTTGTAATCGATATCATATAATATAACTTTGTTATCGATAACTATCTTATGGTTATATAAAGGATCTCAAGTAAATAAGTATTTCGTATTCAGAAGATATTTTCTTGATTTAGAAAATTTGGTTTATACTATGTACTTGTATTTTTTAAACGATAACTGACTTTTTAACAAAATTAGTCTATTACAAAAAAAAAAAAAATAGTTATAAAATAATTTGATTAAAAAATATGACAATATTTTTGCACAAAAGTAGTCGAATCTAAATAAAAAAAATTAAGCTATTAATAAATTGTTTACGCAATATACATATATTACTTATCTACAAAAAGCTATCGATAATAACTTTTTTCCTAGTGTATCCTTCAATATTTTCAAAACTTATTTTAATCGTTAGCAATTTGTTATTTTTAAGGGCTGATTTTATGTAATTTCATATAAAAATTTTGTTACATTTGTTAACTTTTTTTATTAATTCATTTTTGAATATTTTTATATCTAACGATCGGTTTTATCGACAACAAATTATATTTCTATTTGTTAAAAAAATTCTATTTTTAATACATAGTACATTATATTTCAAATTTCTTTGAAATATTTAATTTTTTGTTAATTTTATTTATATTAATCATATAATTACAAATTATATCATTAATTCCCTAACCGAGCACTAGCAACAAAGGCCGTCGGCTCGTTGTAAGGAAAACAGACCAGAGCCTCTGGTGGGAATTGAACCCATGACCCCCGTACAGATAAGCTAGCACGCTACCAACTAGCCTACCGGGGCGCTCTCTTTGAAATATATTTTAGTGTTATCGATAAGAAATAGTTATTAAATTTTTTTTTACAAAATGTTATCGATAAATCTATAGAAACGTATTTTTTAATTAGTTTTTTTATCGATAACTATTCCTAAATATTTTTGTTGGGAAATACATTGTAAAAATTAGTCTGAAAAATAACTTATCAATAATTAATTTTAGTTCAAATAATTATTTATCAATAACTTTTGCGTAACAATTTTTCTTCCAAATTTTTAAACAAACCAGTTTTATTTCAAATAGTTTACTAGTGGTAAAATAGTTGTTTTAATAAACTGTTATCAGTAATATAATATCCTTGTAAATATTTTAATTGATAGGGTTTATTTTAGAATCAATGTTATCGATATATCGATAAAATATTGTTTGTGAATTTTCCTTAACTATTAGATTTTTGTAAATTTTATTAGTAAATTATTTTGAAAAATGTTCAACTTGCTATCGATAACTTAATTTCCTTGGTGTTATTGATAATTGTTTGTTTTAGTATGAACGCAAATGATTGCCAAAAAGAAAACTTATTAAATTTTAATACATCTTTTTTAGCATAATATTACTACTAAAGAACCGTTAAACTGCCTTAGAAGGATTTTGATTTAGAAAGCTATGTCCAGGCTCTAAGCAAGTTATTTAATTGCAAAATAAACTTACGATTCTATGAGATTTTACAGACCAAGATTTTTTGTCTTTTCTAGAATAAATTTTTTTTAGATTTTCAAATTTGTTCACATCTTATTTTTGCTTTGGCTTGTTTTGTTTTTAAGTATGTAAAATGTTGGTAATGGTGTAGTCAGTAGTAATTGTGTTGTTATCTTAACTTGTTTTTTTTTTTTTGGCAAGTAGAGATTTTAAATTTTTTATTTATTTGTTTTTTTTTGTTGTTGTTTTTTTTTTGTTTGCTTCCATTTTACACACACACAAACTTTACCTGATTTCCATCATAAGTCCAACTACCGAATTTCATTTCGCAGTGTTGGTCATCGAATGGGAACCACGTGATGTCTATCTTGCATGTGCTCTTGAAGATACCAGGGGGCACGTACAGACAACTGCCGTTATGTTTGACCACAATGTTGGTGTGATACGTGCCATCGAATCCCTCATCCGCACTAAAGTTTTATTTTGTATATATATTATACATATATAATTGTAATTTATAGTATGTGGGAAATTGTTTAAAATAAAAATAAAAAAAAAATTTGATTTTTAATGGATTTTAAAAATCTTTTTTCTTTTCTCTATTTGTAGTTGTGTTTTTTTTTAATAAGGGAAAATGGATAAGATAAGAAAAATACAATACACTAAATGTTTAAAGAGTAATACTTAATACAAGAGGATAAATACTTAAGTTAATGATTAGATATTTAATTTATATTTTTTTGTAGTGGTTTATTTGGATTTATTAATGCTTTCAGTTTGATATCGTAGTTTGAAATAAAATTGTATTTTGTACTGTATGTATACCAAGGCGTATGATTGATTTTGTTTAAATAAAATTAATATTCATCATACGTCATTTACTAAATATAATTTTTTTATTAAATTAAATATGCCAAAATATATGAAAAAATACACACAAAACAGCAAAAACACCAACGAAATTAATTTTGTTATTACTTTTGACATTTCATGGCATATTTTATTGCATAGACATAGATTTTTATTTTATGAAATTATTGAATTTATTTCAAATTATGAATACACATTTTATTCATTTTTTTTGCTTTTAAGAGTATTTTTATTTAAGCTTTTGTTTTATTTAAGCTCTTGTTTTATTTAATCGTTTTTAATTAAGTTTATTTTTTTACGGGTCTTTGACACTTTTTAAGTTTTTTTTTATCGATTTCTACTTTTTTATCCCTTTAATATTTAATTTTAACGTTTTTATAACGATGATTCGAAAACAGATTTTTTATTTTTTGTGTAAAGAATTTTTAGTTTTAATTCGCATATCTAAACTTTCTGAAAATAATAATGTGACTTTTAAATAGGCATAATATTTAACGGGGGGAAAAATATCCACCGAAAGAAATTTCCATATGCTAACACAAATTGTAACAAAAATATATAAAAAAATATTCGAGGTTATGTTGAATAAAAAATATTCGAGGTTTTGTTAAAAATATTCGAGGTTATAAAGGGTTCTTCAATAAGAGCGCTACAAAAGTTTTTTTTTAAATAAAACAAAAACGGTTTTGGATATCAATGAAATGTATGGAACTCGATTTCTTTTGCATGGCCACCAAGGGCACGCTTGCAGAAGTCTAGATGCTGAACCCAATTTTCGACGATTTTCAAGCATAAATCGGCCGATACTGCTGCAATTTCACGTGCGATATTTGTACAAAGTTTATCAATCGTCGCTAGCTTGTTGGCATAGACCATAGGCTTGACGTAGCCCCATAGGAAATAGTCTAACGGCGTCAAATCGCACGACCGAGGCGGCCAATCGACTGGACCATTTCGTAAGATAACACGTTCTCCAAACTTGGTTGCCAATAAATTGATTGTGATATTCGCTGTGTGGCTTGTGGCGCTGTCCTGTTGGAACCACATGTCCTCCAAGTCCATATCATCCAATTGGGGCCAAAAATATTCGGTTATATTGAGCGGTAGCGATTCCCATTCACAGTAACGTGCCGGTCTTGATCATTACGGAAGAAGTACGGCCCAATGACGCCGCCGGCCCATAAACCGCACCAAACCGTAATTTTTTCGGGATGCAATGATGACTCATGGAGTACGTGTGGATTGCTGTCTGACCAATAACGCATATTTTGTTTATTGACGAAGCCATTCAGCCAGAAATGAGCTTCATCGCTGAAGACGATTTTTCGATGAAAATCCGAATCATTTTCAAGTTGTTGCTCAGCCCAATTCACGAACATACGACGCTTCTGGCGGTCAAGCAGCTTTAGTTCTTGCGTCAATTTGATCTTGTAAGGATGTAGGCCAAGATCTTTTCGCAAAATTCGCCTCAACGACGTCACAGAGATGCCCAACGCTTGAGAACGACGTGTGAGAGACACATTTGGGCTTTCTTCAACTGAAGCCTCAGCGGCAGCAATATTCTCGACACTACGGGCACTTCTGTGTCTCACTGGCACGGGAACATTTTGTACTGTGCCTGTGGATTCAAAGTTTTCCACTAGACGCTCAATTTTTGATCTGCTAGGACGATTTTGACGACTATCAATTGGACGTAGCGCTCTTAATGTTGAGGCCACTGACTCCGAATTTCAGTAGTAAATTTTAATAATTTCGAATCGTTGTTGGCAAACCTTACTGAAGAGAAATGTCAAAAGAGCGTCAAGAAATATGGCGTCGTTTGCTGTCCCTGTTGAAAAACCCGTTATTAAAAATATTAAAAACTTTTTTATATTTTTGCTCATAACATTTGAAACTAACCAACGTGGGTGGGACAAAAATTATCATCTTATTTTCTTTTGCTATAACTTTTGTTTGAAGTGAAGACTTAGTTGATTTTTAACTTATTATGTTATTCGCACGATTAATTGTGGAAAAATATGTCCGACAAAATGGCCGTCGTCGGTGTTAATGCAAATTTGGGATCTTTTGCTTACTTTTTGCATGACTGTGCGTAGCTTCTGTTGGTGTCATATTGTCAATTTCTGCTCGAATGTTGCTCTTTAATTCCTCCAAGTTGCGCGGCTTGTTCTCGTCCACCAGCGACTTGGGGATATTTGATCCCCAAAGGAATAAGACCGGCACAGTCAAATCAGGAGATTTGGCTGGCTAAGTCAAATTACCGTATTGTGTGGAGAGCAGTATGACAAGGGTCCTGTTGGAACCACATGTTCTCCACATCCAGATTGTCAAATTCTGGTAAGAAAAAAAGAGAAAACAGTGTGACAACCGAATTTATTGCTAATTGAATATTTTGCTTGCAGCAAAATATATGGTTTCAACCGAAATTCTATTGTATTAATTAACCGAATTTCGATCGCCACAAACAAATATATCGGTGGCTTCAACCAAACCATTCAATTGGCAAGAATGTTTCAATGAATCCTATTGCTCTATATAGCGATCATCGTTCATCGCAATAGCGTTAGCGTCGACTCCTTTTAAAAAATAAGATACACCCAGAGAAAATATTGATTGGAATTTGATCAAAACCATTAAGATTTAATTGTAAAAATGTTATTTTGTGTGAAATAATTTATAATTCATTAATATAGCAAAAATATTGTAATGGAAATTAAAAAGAGGTAAAAGGAGCTCAAAAACAATGTTATTATTTAATTATGGGTATTTCCAATCAACTTTGAAAATAAAATTCATTTAGAAATTGTATTTATTTAGTAAATTGGAAAAGAAAATTAGCAAAATCTATCAAATTTATTAAAAAATTGTCCATATTCCAAAGTGGTAACTACAAATACAGTTATCCTGATTAAATCTACCATTAAATTCAGGTTTCAGTAGACCGAACCGAATTGTGGATTGTATTCATTATAGACGTATTTGTAAACGAATTTTAAAAAATATTGTTTCCTAACATTTTATGTAAATTCAAAATTTGTTATACAAATTAATATGTGTTTGTGGTGTAGTGGGTAGAGATGTAGCCTAGTACTCCGAATTTCCAAATTAAAATCCCACAAAAGGCAAACTTTTAAAAAAATATATATATTTTTTTTAATAAAAATTAAATATGTGACCTTTTACGAGAAAAGGGACCTAGTGTGTCAAGAAACGGGTTTGTACTTAAGAGTGGATTCTGGTACCTAAAGGGTGTAGAATAAAATGAAATGAGTTAGATTTCTCATAAAAATTAATTTACCCCATAAAAACGTACAAAAGGAACTTGGAACAATCGATACAAATTAGAAAAACATTAAAATTTTCCTTTTATGATTCTATGATTTTTTGGTTTTAAATTGTTTTTTTTCGTCAGTCTTCGAATTTTTTTTGGAGTTTGGACTTTTTTTCGGCGTTTCGTGATCTGGTACTTCGATTTTCTTCCGTTTGACAATTTCAGTTTTTTCTTTTTTCGGCACTTTGACTTCAGCTTTCCTTTTCTCGTGATCCGTTGCTTCGATGTTTTTTTTCTTGCTGGCAGGTTTAGATTTATTTTTCGATTTTTTTTTTCGCTTTGGGTTCACTCGGTTTAGGAGCTACAAAATCCCGTTTCTGTGAATCAGTACATAAGACCCTGACGTTCTCATACAAATACCATTTGCCATCTAACGATAGCTGAGAACGAACAGAGCAGCAACAATAGCAAAGATATTGTCACACTAAAAGCGAAAAAAAATACGTCACCACATAAAGGCATGACGTCACCAAAGTCGGCACCCAATCATAACTAACCATACCAAATCGCATCTCCCAACTGAAGGTGTGTTCACAGCGATAATGCGTTATGAAACTTTAAATGCGTTTTTCTCAAAACTTCATTTTCACACACTAGGTCCCTTTTCTCGGAGAAGGTCACATATGAAAATATTTAAATAGCAAATATATTAAATAAAATTAAAATTAGTTGTGGTGCAGTAAGCAAGAGTGTGAACTATGAATCAAAATGCCCAGTATTGATACAAAAAACAAAAAAAAATACAAATATTTAATTATAATATATAATTTTATATAATAAAATTTTGTGGAACGTAAACAAATTTATGTGGAATATAAATATTAAATTAGGAAACTGAGTATTGGCTTTCACAATCGCAAGAGATCGATTGGCAACAAATTCGATACTGATACAGTTTTCTTGGTGTATAATCACGTTTTCCGACATAAATGCACACCACACGGTGACTTTGAAAAGGGTGTAATGGTGTTTAATTAGTTATCCGTGAATTTTTCGTACCTGAACCGAGAATTTAAGAAACGTTAACACCACTGATGAATTATTGTGCGCAAAATTTTGTCACAATTGTGGCTGCTTTTTGATCGATCGATCGCGTATGTCAATCCATTTTTGTTCACTAAAAATTTCGCATGTCTCTACTTTAGGAGTGCCAAAACCAAACTGACATACAATGGTATTTCCAAAAATGGCAGCACTTTACAATATGGTGATACTTATTGCCCCACCTTTAAACGCATTAACCAATTAAGCTTATTTTGCAAAGGAAACCTACAAACATTTAGCTTAAAATAAATCAATATTGTACAGGTTGGTTGAAAAGTTCCTGCGCTCACCAATAGATGGCACTGCTAGCTCCAAACTTTTTTTCTCAAGTTGGTGTAACTGTGCTGAGAACACATGCAAAGTTGCAAGTCATTCTGTCAATTCTTTCTTTGTTTACAAGCCATCTGAAGTTGACGTGTCATTGATTTTTTTTAATATGGAAAAAATTGAATATCGTGCAGTCATTAGATTCTTTGTTTTGAAGGGTTTAAAAGCAAAGAAAATTTATGAATAATTCTTTGAAGTGTATAAGGAGTCCTGACCTTCAAAACGCACCGTTGAATTTTGGGCTGGTGAATTTAAACTTGGTCGTACCAACCTTAAAGACGATCCACGCGAAGGACGACCAAAAACTGCAACCACAGCAGAAATCATTGAGCAGGTACATAATGTGGTAAGTGAAGATCCAAGTTTGACTAAGCGTGAAATTGCTAATGCCATAGGCATCTCAGACGAACGAGTACTCTATATTTTACATGAAGAATTACGTATGAAAAAACTGTTTGGAAAGTTAGTGTCGCACACATTAACAATTCAACAAAAACTGAATCGAAAACAAATTTCTCAGCGTAATTTGGTGCGTTTAAAGCCGAATAAAACCGACTTCTTGCGTCGTTTTATAACTGTGGATGAGACTTGGATCTACCACCATGATCCTAAATTGAAACAAGAACGTTTACAGTTGACAGAAGCTGGTTGTTCAGCTCCAAAGCAGGTGAAGCCACAACGATCAGCAAAGAAGGTTATGGCATCAGTTTTTTGGGATGCAAAAGGAATTTTGTTGATTGATTATCTTCAAAAAGATAAAACAATCAACTCTGAATATTATTGCAGCCTTTTGGATCATCTGCATGAAAAAATTCGTGAGAAAAGACCTGGTTTAAAGAAGAAAAAAAGAATTTTTCATAAAGACAATGCAACTGCAAACAAAAGTGTTTTGACGATGGCTAAATTCAAAGAATTAAAGCACGAATTGCTTGAACATCCACCGTATTCACCAGATTTGGCTCTCAGTGACTACTATCTTTTCAGAAATCTCAAACAATTCCTTCGTGGAAAGCATTTTTCGTCGAACAAAGAGGCCATAGCAGCCGTAGACGGTTATTTTGCAGAGCTTCCGGAAAACCATTATATGGATGGGATAAAATTATTGGAAGATCATTGGAACAAGTGTTTTGAGCTTCTAGGAGATTATATTGAATAAAAATATATATTTTGTAACAAAAATAGTATTCTTTCATTTCGAGCGCAGGAACTTTTCAACCAACCTGTAGACGTAATTGCTGTTTAAGCAAGATCAAATCGATAAATCTACTTTAAAAATAACGGAATAATAAACTAATATTTATATACCCTTTCGCAAAGTGTAGCGTATAAAAATGAAGGCACATGATTAAAATTAAATATACATCAGCATACGTCATTCTGTAACCTTTATCATAATAAATGATGATCAAAGTTGATTTATAATAATTATTTATAATATTTATGTTTGTTTATGGTAACAGTTAATAGTTCACCGTCAAAAAAAGGCCTTAATACAAAAATGTATAAAATACTTTTAGCAAAATATTAAATCCCAAATCGGCGGAACTGCAAATGATTGAAAATGTTAATAAGCCGCACACCTATACACGAATAGGCAGTTTAATAACCCATAATCTCTACCAACAAAAACCTCTTAATAAATAATTTATTACATTTGACTGACATATGCAAAATCAAATATTAAAAAAAAAAATTAATTTATTTTACAAATAAACGCAAAAATAAATAAAATGATTGTATAAAATACTATAATTGACAGATATAGAAACATTTAAGTCAATTTGTATCAGTTTACAAAAAAACTCTTGTGGCAGCAAAAATGAACCAAAATGTTAAAAAAAATATTGAAATATAGCAATATTTCAATAAAATAGTTTAAAAATATATTGATACAAAGGCCTTGGGTTAAATTTTCTTCTTTTTTTATTAATGTTTTTTTTTTTTTGCAGTTTGGTGAAAGATTTGGTGTGTGTGTGTGTGTGTACGAACAAAAACTTTACATAAATTCCCAACAATATGCCCACAAAAATAAACTGAGCGGAAACAATATGGCGCACTTAATATGGTCAACGTAATAAAAATGATTTATTCACCAAACTCTAGTATGAAAATATGTATTACGTGTTGTGTAAATGTGGTAAGTAAAATTTATTTAAAAAAAATGGTAAAAATATATGGGAATTCCTTATAAGAAATACTTTTCCCTAGAAATGTTTTTTTAAATTTTAATTTTATTATAATTAAAAAAATATTAAAAACGGCTGGAAATCGGGTGAAATTGAAAAATTTTTAATTAACTTTGAGTATTATTTTCTTACTAAAAATAATAATTCAAATATGCGTATGAGTAATTTATTAATATTTAAAACTAATATTAATCATACGTCATGATTTCTACTTAATCTCTAAATCTTCTTAATATCTAAATTTAATTAAGGGTGGCTGGGAATAAAATAATAAAATCTAAACTTAATTCAGATTTCTATTTTTTTTTTTTTGAAATTTAAAAATATTTTCAAATATTTTTCAAAACAATTTTTAACCCCTTTTGTCAATTTGTATTTAGTTTAGAATTTATTTAGCCATCTCGCACAGGGCCTAAGTAACTAAAATAAAGTGTGTATTAAACTATATTCACTTTAAATTCTATTGAAATTTGTTTAAAGAAAATTCTTGGAAAAACTATTTATTATTGTCTTTCAAGGCTCATAATAAATAATTTAGACAGTTTCTTAAATTTATGTGTTTCTTATAACATTTTCCATTTTAAATATTTTAATATTCTATTTCTTTGCTATGACAAAAATACTACACCAGTCTTTATTGAACATTTGAATAATTCAAATTAAATATTTTCAACATTTGTTTTAGAAGTATTTTGTTGTATTTGTTGTCTGCATTGTTGTGTAAAATCTATGGCATATTGAACAATTTTTACAATATAAAATAATTGTAATAGTTTCTAATTGTTATTCACAAGTAGTAGAAAAACTACACTCAAAATTAATAAGTTAGTAAAAAAAGTCAATAACAAAAAAGGCTTGTGTAATTTCATCAATGATAAAGTTTGTTGAAGGTATCCTATGAGAAAAAAGATTGTATATAGATCTGAACATACCTATTTTATGCTTATTAAAAGTCAGTTTACCATTACAAAACTTTTTATTTATGTTTTTTTTTTGATTAATTTAAGCGTTTTTTTTTAGAGTTTAACTTCCGTAAGTTTTAAACTTTTTTTACGATTTTTAACTTTTTATTTTATTTACAACTTATTAATTTAATAATAGTTCGCTAATTAGAATCATAATTATTATTTTTTAAAGCGAAATATTAAAAAATAAATAAACCAACCTTAGGTTAAAAAAATGAAAAAGTTTTGTAACGATTTTTAGTTTTAGCGATTTTTAGTTTCGTCGATCGAATATTTCTTGTAGCACATTTTTGTTTTTTTTTCTATTAGTCCCAGCAAAACCATACATTACCAAATAATGGGTAAAGTAATGTATAGCCATAGAGGCCGATGGATTACTTTACATCTTACTTCATTGATGAATTTTACAGGCGATGAGCCTCAAAGTAATGTATATACCCATTACTTTAGAGGTGATAATGTAAGGGGTTACTTATATGATTACGAGAATGAAATAAGTAATGTGTCTAAAAATAGATTTTTTTAAAAAAATGGAATTTTTATTAAAAAAAAAAATAATTACAAATATTTTATTTAAAATATTTGTAATTAAAAATAATGTGGTCAAGATGGGAATCGAACCAGGGAAATCTGGTTGCCAGCCAAGAACTCTACCCACTGAGCTATCGACGCATATAGTATTTGATTGCTTTAAACTTAAATGAATTGTTGCGCTTCGTTTTTTTGCTAGTGTTGTCAAAACAAACATACATTACCCTTTTGCTTACAAAAAAACACAAAGTAATGTATCTAAAAATAGATTTTCAAAAATATTTCAATTATTACTTTACAATTATAAATCATATATTACATAATCAATAATGAGTAACATATTACTTTATGCTTGCAAATAATGAAAAAGGTAACGAGCTATCATTACAAGGTAACGCATGAGAATATCGCAACCATTACCAAAGTTTTGCTGCGGTCTTTTTATATTTTTACATTAAAAAGTTTTTAAGAATTTGAAAAAATATACTCTATATTTAGTTTAGAGTTTTTCCTATTTTTTGAACCATCTTTAAAATTGAGTGTTTTTTTTTTGGATTTAGGCGTTTTGTTTTATTTTATTTTTTTTTTCTTTTATAGACGTTTAAGTCCGGTAAGTTTCCGTGATATAGAGAATGAAACATTATATCTGTATTGTCTTCGTTTTTATATATTTTTAATTTGAGGGCTTTTATATTTCAATGATGTCTTCTTTAAGCGCTTTTTGTTTTATGTGTGTTCTTCACATTAGCACTTTTAAATAAGAGTTTTTTTACTTTCACAGTTTTTGCCTATTTTTAATTTCAGCGCTTTTTTATTTTGATGATGTTTCTCTTAAAGCGTTTTTTTTTTTTGTTCTATCAGTGTTTTTCATATTAGCGTTTTTTAACCTTCTTTTAAATTGAGCGCTTTTTTAATAATTTGTTCGTTTTTTTTTTTTTGTTTAATTTTAAAGTTTGTTTTTTTTGTGTTGAAGTTTTTGCTATATGGAGAAGTTCGGATATTTTTTTTTAATTTATTATATATAATCGTACTTTGTTTAAATTTTAACGTTTTTTTCCCAAATTTTTGGCGATTTTTCATTTTAGTGCTTTTTTATTTGTCTTTTATATTTGTTATCTCGTCTTTTAGCGCAAAACGGGATAACACGTTTTGCTTCATCTTAGTTTTAAAGATATGAAAAATTTAACAGTATGTCGATTTTTTCCTTTTAGCGATTTTTCCATTTTACCTTATTTATATTTTGATGTTTTTTATTTCAGCGTTTTTTTTTATTTAATTTTCGAGTTTCTTTCATTTTGACATTTTTAAATTTTAAGAAATTTTTTATTTCATTGTTTTTTTTTCAATTCAATATAAAAATTCTCGCTAGTTTTAATTATAGTGGTTTTACTGACCTTTTTTAGGAGTGTAGGTATTCAAAGCAAAAATAACTACTGCTTCTATTGTATCAACAACTACTTTCTAAGTAGTTTATATACCTATATTTTGTTGTAGTTAAATTTTAGTTGTTATTATCTGTTTTACAAATGTGTTTACATAATATATAAACAATTGTTTTTTGCACCCTGTGCTCAGAAATTAAAACGTTTTTTACATTATTATGGAAGGGCATTAAAAAATTAAAAAGGTCTTTGATAAAAGTGAAATATTTACCTTTAGTAAAGGACTACGTCTCTAGTATCAAAATACTGCGTCTTTAGTTGAATACTACATCATTTGTAAAAGACTGTTTCATGTGTAAAAGACTTTGTCATTTTTCAAAGACTACGTCATTTGTAAAAGACTACGTCATTTGTAAAAGACTACGTCATTTGTAAAAGACTACGTCATTTGTAAAAGACTATAGCATTTGTAAAATACTACGTCATTTGTAAAAGACTACGTCATTTGTAAAAGACTACGTCATTTGTAAAAGAATACGTCAATTGTAAAAGACTACGTCATTTGTAGAAGACTATGTCACTTGTCAAAGACTACGTCATATTTAAAAGCCTACGTCAAATTTAAAGGACTACGTTTTTAGTAAAATACTGCGACTTTAGCTAAATACTATTTCTTTAGTAAAAGACTACGTCTTTGGTAAAAGACTACGTCTTTGGTAAAAGACTACGTCTTTGGTAAAAGACTACGTCTTTGGTAAAAGACTACGTCTTTGGTAAAAGACTACGCCTTTGGTAAAAGACTACGTCTTTGGTAAAAGACTACGTCTTTGGTAAAAGACTACGTCTTTAGTAAAAACTACTTCTTTAGTAAAAAACTACGTCTTCAGTAAAAATACGTATTTAGTAAAAAAACTTCGTCTTTAGTAAATAACTAAGTATTTTGTAAAAAACTACGTATTAAGTAAAAAATTACGTTTTTAGTAAAAAACTACGTTTTTAGTAAAAGATTACGTCTTTGGTAAAATAACTACGTCTTTATAAATATTTTTTTTTTATTTTAATACTATTTGACTACAGTGTCTTTATATTTTTTCACTTGTATTGCAAATTTCTTTTTATATATATATTTTTTTCAATAAACTACGATAACATAAATTTACTGCAGTTGTTTGTATATTTGCCAAAAAAAAAATAAACAAAGTTTCTACATTTACATGCACTGAGACAAATTTATTTTTATTTTCTGTTTGTAAAGTTTTTAAGTATTGTTTGTATTTGCTATTCTCAACAAAAAGTTGAAGACAACAATGTTTACACATATGTAGCTGAAACTCCCACTTGTGTATGTAAAATACACATGTGTTGGAGTTAAAATTTCAGAAAATATAAAAACTACAAAATGTTTTGTAATTGATAGTAATGACATAGTATACCTTAAGGAATTTTTTGCAAATTGTAATGGAAAAATGGGGAAATATGAAAAAAAAAAATTCAATGGAACATTTAAAAATTGTTTATGTATCTGAGATGGTATTTAGATGAAATTTAAGGGAGGTGGGTGTGGTGGCAAAAAAATTCCATAATTAGAATAAAAGTTTTCAGGAATATACAAAACTTTGAGAACATATTTCTTTCAAAAATATTTAAAATTCATTTTTACAAACACAAATACAAATTATATGTTAGGTTTAAATATTGGTTTAATAGTTTTATTCGAATAAATTGTTACTCAAAGAATTTATAGAGTATTAGAAATGTAATCTATTTCAATTCATATTTTTCGAATAAAAATGAACACTAAATTAAGATTTATCATCTATGTTTTATACTAAACATCGGCTAACATTGCTTTGAATAAAAATTTTTATTATTTGAATAAAATTATATTTTGAGCGCCCCGGTAGGCTAGTTGGTAGCGGGGGTAGTAGTAGTGCGGGGGTTGTGGGTTCAATTCCCACCAGAGGCTCTGGTCTGTTTTCGCTACAACGAGCCGAAGGCCTTTGTTGCTAGTGCTCGGTTAGGGTATTAACATATAATTTGTAATTATATGATTAATAAATAAATAAAAAAAAAAAAAAAAAAAGGTTTTTATTGAATAAAAACTCTGCTCAGAATTTAGTTTATAATTTTTAACATTATTTGTAGTATTTGTGAAAAAAAAAATATTTTTTTTGCTATTCAGGTTATGAATCGAATAAAAGTATTGATTCGAAGAAAAGTGTTCGATTATTTACTAGATAATATATAAAAAAAACATTTATTCGAAAAAAGAACTAAATTAAAATTTCTGGCATATAATACTTTAAAATACAATTTGTTCGGATAAAATTCCATATAAAAATTATTCGAATAGAAACTTATTCGAATTCCTATTATTCGAATACCAATTAGATAAGCATTAAGTTGTATGTTTTATTTTAAATATATATCATAAAATTTGATTGAATTAAATTCTGAATTCAAGTTATTCGAATAAATTTATTCAAATTACATTTTTTTTAATGAAATATTTACATAAAAATAGATTAATAAGGGTTGTGTATTTTTCATCTTAAATTTACAATAATTATGAATTGATTTACAAAAGTATTTATTCGAATAGGAATAAAAATTATTCGAACAATAAAATTTATTCTGGATATTTGAAACTTGGAACGCAAAATTGTTTAAATAATGTATAAATTTCCATCATTTATATAAATAAAATATTTTAAAATTTATTCGAATAAAATGTTTAATATAAATTATTCGAATAAAAAATTTGTAATTGAAAAAAGTGTTTGGGTTCATTCGTGTTGTTTATTGATCGCTTCATAAAAATTGTATGCTTTCTGTTCAAGATCTGCAACCAATTATTCGAATAGAAGTCCCAATTAATCGAATACAAATTTTGATAAAAATGTATTTTAAATCTAGCTTTATGTTGTTTTGCTAGTAAAATAATTGCGATCATGCTTTAAAATGGTTCAAATAAATTTCTGAATTTAAATTATTCGATTAATATATGTATTATCAATAGAAATCCATATAAGATTTAAGCTATTTAATGAATTGTTTGTAGATTAATTTACAAAGGTATCATATTATACGTTCTATATATCGAATATACAACCGAGTATTATATGCGTTATATAAAATCTATAATTTATAACCAACCGAAAATGTACATATGTTTTCAAATCAAAATTTTGATGACAAATTTTTAATTTTTTATATTTTTTTTATAAAATTTAAAATTATTGTGTTCGAATAAAAATGTATACTCAAATGTGGAACACACTCGAATCTCCGATTAATACGTATTTAAATTTTATTCTGATGGCTTGTGTCATGAATGCAGTGTTTAAACTACGTTGGAAATTATTCTTATAAAATTCCTAATATTAATTATTCGAATAAAATTTATTTATTATGAATATTTTGTTTTAAGATTTGTTTAAGATGTTTATATTTATTCGTACAATATAAAAAAAAAAATATTTATTCGAATACAAATTTTGTGCTAGATAGTTTTTAATTTTTTTTTGTTCTGAATTCAAAGTTTAAAATTACGAAGAAAACTTATAACCGTTAACATATTGTTTAAATTTTTTTTGTTCTGAATTCAAAGTTTAAAATTACGAAGAAAACTTTTGTTCGAATAAAAATTTTATTCGAATAAAATTTTTATTTTAAAGGAATTGTTAAAATCATGAATCAGTGAACAATAATTGATTTGTTTCATGACGAAAATATGTTAATATTTATATGAGTAATTAATCGAATAAAAATTATTCGTAACATATTGTTTAAATTTTTTTGTTCTAAATTCAAAGTTTAAAATTACGAAGAAAACTTTTTTATTTTAAAATTATTTTGGGTCTTGGAATAATGAATTGTTAAGTTAAAAAAATATATTCCACTAAACTACCAAACTTGTATTCGAATAATTAATCGAGTATAAATTTTTCGTTACAAAAAAAAAACATATTTTATTGCAGTTAATAACCGTAAAGGCATTATTCTGATTTCAAATTTTAAGAAACGAATAAAAATTATTCGTCTGAAACTTTATTTCTATATTTATTTTGGCATTCCGATCAATTGTTTTATTTTAAGTTTTAGGTTCATATTATTTTGACATCCCTGCGAAACCTGCTAATGGGTACTCTATACCTTCAGCATTAATTTGCACTACCAGTAATGAATAAATATTACCACCAATGATAACGACATATTAAAATAATGACATATTATGATTTGTACAGAATCCATTATTTGTTAATAGCAGACTTTGCTAGGATTTTATTGAATATGAATTATTTTCTACTCGCCCTACAAAATCATTATTTTCTAACCCCCCTTCTAAAGTTCAACGTACCTATTTGAAACTGTTTCATATATTGTTTTTATATTTAAGCCAAATTCCTTGTGTTTAAACATATTAGACAAATTTTGTTGGGTATGTATTTGTAATATATTCCATAGAAAAAGGGGTTAGCATTATTCAAGCAAAATAAATAAATAAATGTAAAAAGCATAACTAGTATTAGGTAAAGCATACAGGTTGGTTGAAAAGTTCCTGCGCTCACCAAGAGATGGCACTGCTAACTCCAAACTTTTTTTTTTCTCAAGTTGGTATAACTTGAGAACACATGCAAAGTTGCAAGTCATTCTGTCAATTCTTTCTTTGTTTACAAGCCATTTGAAGTTGACGTGTCATTGATTTTTTTTAATATGGAAAAAATTGAATATCGTGCAGTCATTAGATTCTTTGTTTTGAAGGGTTTAAAAGCAGAGGAAATTTATGAACAATTGTTACAAGTGTATAAGGAGTCCTCACCTTCAAAACGCACCGTTGAATTTTGGGCTGGTGAATTTAAACGTGGTCGTACCAGCCTTAAAGACGATCCACGCGAAGGACGACCAAAAACTGCAACCACAGCAGAAATCATTGAGCAGGTACATAATATGGTTAGTGAAGATCCAAGTTTGACTAAGCGTTAAATTGCTAATGCCATAGGCATCTCAGACGAACGAGTACTCCATATTTTACATGAAGAATTACGTATGAAAAAACTGTTTGGAAAGTTAGTGCCGGACACATTAACAATTCAACAAAAACTGGATCGAAAACAAATTTCTCAGCGTAATTTGGAGCGTTTTAAGCCGAATATTAATTATAAAACCCTCGTTTTATAACTATGGATGAGAATTGGATCTACCACCATAAACGTTTACAGTGGACTGAAGCTGGTTGTTCAGCTCCAAAGCAGGTGAAGTCACAACGATCAGCAAAGAAGGTTATGGCATCAGTTTTTTTGGGATGCAAAAGGAATTTTGTTGATTGATTTTCTTCCGAAAGGTAAAACAATCAACTCTGAATATTATTGCAGCCTTTTGGATCAGCTGGATGAAAAAATTCGTGAGAAAAGACCTGGTTTAAAGAAGAAAAAAAATCATTTTTCATCAAGACAATGCACCTGATCTCAAAAGTGTTTTGACGATGGCTAAATTCAAAGAATTAAAGTACGAATTGCTTGAACATCCACCGTATTCATCAGATTTGGCTCCCAGTGACTACTCAAACAATTCCTTCGTGGAAAGCATTTTTCGTCGAATGAAGAGGCCATAGCAGCCGTAGAAGGTTATTTTGCAGAGCTTCCGGAAAATCATTATAAGGATGGGATAAAATTATTGGAAGATCATTGGAACAAGTGTATTGAGCTTCTAGGAGATTATATTGAATAAAAAAATATATTTCGTAAAAAAAACCGTATTCTTTCATTTCGAGCGCAGGAACTTTTCAACCAACCTGTATGTTATCCCAGACAACACATTTTCAAGCGCTTAGAAATTATAAATCTAAAAAAACCCCAAAATAGGATTACGTTCACAAAGTTTATTTTTTTTTGGATTATAAATGAGTTCTATTTATAAACTGAGGATAAAGTAAGTGTAAAAGCTACTTTTAGCAAAACATATACAGAGAAAAAAAACATAGTTCAGTCAATTAATTTATCATATGTAAATTAATGTCTTATTTTTTATTTTAATATTAAATATGAAGTTTTTTAAAGTAAATATGATTCTGGTTAAAATAAACGTATTCGTATTTAAATAAATATGAAAACATTTAAGATTAAATTTACGTATTTACAAAATAGGTAAAAACTTATTTTTTTTTTAAAGAAAACAAACTTATATTGATTTTAAAAATATTTCTATTTAATTTAATGTTGTCAATGCTTAATTTTATGTTTCTTCTTCTGGGATTTTACAACCAATGATTTGCGATCTACAATTGTTTTACATTCCGGTTTTCTCTAAAGTGAAGTACACACTTTCAATATAATTGATAAATATTTTGAAAATTATTCAATCAGAACATTTTATTTTTGAATTCTTTGTTCCGATTGGTCGATTTTCAAAAAAAAAAAAAATCATCAGTTATATTGAAAGTGTGTACACCACTTAAGAATTTATTGTTCATCAATAATATAAGAACTTTTAAAACTTATTCGATTGCTTAACAAAAGTTAATAGTACAAAGTATTTGAATTTTGGCAAATGTATGCTGATAACCCTCATGTTTTAACAAAATTGATATAAAATTCAAAGCAATACGAATTTACAAAGACTACAGTGAAATTTATCAAATATATGTACTTACAAAGAAAGAAACAATATCTTCGATATATGTTATATAGTATGTACATATATTGTCAAATAAACAACAATAAACATCTCAATAAACATGAGATTGTACTTGGATAACAATACCATATAAGTAAATAGGGGCTAAAATGTATTTCATATATGTTTGGAATATTGAAAATGTTTGTATGGCAAAACAAATTTTGTTTTAGCTTTTTTTTTCTCACAAAATATTTACTAATACTTTGGGTTATGGTGAATAAATTTGCTAATGAACTTTTGGGAATTAGTAAAGGTACATGATTTCTTTTGTACGGAATATTTATTTATACATATTTACTTCCACTTTTTTTTTTGTTGGTTGTTTACAAGTATCAGTATGCTAACAATGTGTAAGAGTTGTTTGTATATAGAAGAAAAGTCTTTGGATTTTTATGGGGAGTTTAGGTAACAAAAAATAAAGAAAAAAAAATGTTATATGAATTTTTGTTTTAGGTTTTGGGGTAATTTATGTACTTTAGCAAAAAAACTACGCCATATGTTCTATAAGATATATTAAAAGGAAACTACCACATTTGAAAAAACGTTTCAGTTTGCCAAAACAAAAAAAAAAAGAAAAAAATAAATATATGATATCCGTTTTAGTTCATTTTCTCTTGGGTAGCTATTTTTTAACCCAGATTCTCCTAAAGAAATCATGCGAATTTTTCCACAAAAATTACAATGGCCAAAGACTTGTATTCAAATAAGATTTTTTGTTATTTTTTTTACACCAAAGTGTGGTAGAGCATTGTGCAATGAATTTAGATACATTTGTTTAGTTTGTTCTCTTAATTTGTAGACACTTAAAATATCAAGATTTTTTAAACAAATTTTTATATAAAATTTATAATAAAAAAAATTGTATTTTGTGTCGCTTTTAAGGCTTTTAAAAAAATGCCTACAATAAAATGTTCAACTTCTTTTTTATTTGTGGTTTTAGCCAAATTTTTGTACTAATATTTTTCCTGATTTAAATATCTGGGCTTTAGATGTTATGACGACACTGGGATAATAAGTGTTAATAATAAATTGTTGGGATAAAAAACATAAAAGCATATTTAAAGGCTGATAATAAACTTAATAAGTAAGGCATACTTTATGGGTTCCAATTAAATAACGTATGAGTAATATTAAATAACTTTAAAATACAGGGTGTCTGCCGGGAAGGCATACTACTTTGTTTTGCCGCCATTTTGGTAAACATTAGTCTTGACAATTCATATTTGGCAGTCGTGAAGTAGACAAGTGGCAAATTTATTATGGAAAAATATTCGATAAACCAACGATAAACCAACGTATTACAGCTCGCCCATGACAACCCCGATTTTCATGAATGGATGTGTGAATAACCTGAATAGTCGGTTCTGGGCAATGGAAAACCCTCAAATTATTCATCAGTCATTTTTGCATTCATTAAAAGTGACAGTCTAATGTGCAATTTGGTCAGGAGCAATCATTGGACCTTACTTCTTTGAAAATGAAAACGGCGTAACGGTAACTGTGAATGGGGAGCGATATCGTGATTTGATGGAAAACTTTTTAACGCCACAACTGCATGCTTTGTGCTTGATTATCATGTGGTATCAACAAGACGGTGCCACATCGCATACAGCCAGGATAACAATGGTATTACTGCGAGACCTCTTTCCACAAGTTATTTTAAGAAATGGTGATGTTGATTGGCCTCCACGGTCGCCTGATTTGACTGCCCCGTACTTCTTTTTGTGGGGATATCTGAAAAGCAAGGCTTATGCAAACAAACCAGAAACGCTTGAGCAACTCAAACAAAATATTCGTGATGAAATTAATGAAATACCGCGTGAAATGTAATGAAAAATGTGCTCAAAAGGGCTCGCATTTGTGAGGCAAACAGAGGCGGACATTTGTCAATATAAGATCCATGCTCTTTTATTTAATCAAAAATTATAAACAAACAAAGTAGTATACCTTCCCGGTGGATACCCTGTATAACGTATACGCCACAGTATCTCTATTGAAGTTTTCAGTAAAGTTTTAAAGATTATACAGGGTGATTTAGTCACGACCTAGCGTATTCCTTGGCTCATTTCATGAAAATATGTCCACTACGAGCATCCCCGAAAATGCAAATGTGCGAAATGGCAGCGGTTTGAAAATTTTCGGATTGGTGGTCAGAGGATAGTATGGTAAAATTGTTAACTTCTGAAGCAGTGGTCGGATTGTTTTGTTATTTCGCTTCCAAAAACAAATGAGCCAAGGAATACGCTGATGAAATTCACTGTGTTTTAAATTCTTAAGTGAAATTCAACACCTGAAAGATATTTCCCCCAAAATGTTAAGATTTTAAAGCGAATTGCTAAATTTATTTAAAATCTTACAGCTTAAAAATGTTTTCAAAATGTCCACTTAGGTGCTATAAATAGAACACTTAAGTTACAAAAAAACTTAAATGATCAATATAAAACTGGCTTTTTAAAAATAATCAACCCAAAGGTTTTTGTAAAACTTTCAACCGGTGATGCCAGAAGGTATTTTTGAAATTCCCTACGTTTGTTATAAAAATTTCCTTTTTTTCCCCCTTCACCCAAAAATTGTCTTCCTTTTATTTTTCGCTACATCACAAATGTATTTTAGTTAACAAAAACTACCAAGTTAATACATTTTCCAATTTTCTGTGGTGAATTAACATTATTTGTCTGAAAATTCAAGTTTCTTAAAATGTCCCTACATTTGTTTGAAAATTAAAAATCTCAACATGTCCCTACATTTGTTTGAAAATTAAAAATCTCAACATGTACAATTTTTGCCAAAAAATCCCTACAAATGGCATCACTGGTTTCAACCAAAACAGCGTATAAGTAATATTTAATATTTTTAAAATATAACGTATACGCCACAGTATCTCTATTGGAATTTGCAGTATAATTTTAACCACTAAAAATCTTTAACATGTTCTTAAACAATAAACCAACGAAAATTTTTTTTCTGGTCTAAAAACCATCATCAGTAAAACAAATGAAACATTTTCCATAATAAAACACTGAACAAAAATTCTTTTTATTTTTTTTTATAGAACGAAAGCTTTTAGATTAATTGCTTGTAACTGCCAACAGAGACAAAAGTTCAGAAAAATTGTATAAACAAAAAGTTTATAGTGTGAAGTACGAAAAAAATAACTTCAAATACAGTTTAAAAATACATCTTGAATTCACTTATTGCCTTGATATTCGGTTTGAGGTTTTATAAATATTTTAAAGTTTAAATTTATGCTAAAAACAAACACTTTTACTACGTTTATAAAGGAATATATATTTATTTTTTTTTTATATTTTTCGTGGTCAAGTTTTAGTCCATAAAACCATTAATTCTCATAAAGCATGGCAATGACTTTATTTTGTTCACTATAGAGGTATCATTTTATTTTTACAGGAAGGTATTTTTTTTTTTTATTAAACAAAATATTTATATTTGTAAATATAAGTGAGCATGTATTCTTGAATATGGCAAAAAGGTTTTCTTTTGATTTTGTTTTTTCTTTTTTTTTATTACTTGTTTTCTTTTTTCTTTGTAAAAATTTCTTTTACTTACTTTTTTAAGGGTAATTAGCTTAATGGATTGTAAATTTTTATAAGAATTATTACCAAAAATTAAGCGAAAATTTAAATTGAGGTCAATTTAATTTTTTTACAAAATAGGTAAAATTAACAAAAAAAAAACGCTTTAAATGTAGGCTGGATATTATATTATAAAAATAAGCCCAAAAGTATGCTACATTTTTTCCTGAACATTAAATTTCTCAAACAAAGAAATTATCGACGAATTTCCAATTTTAAAGAAATGCAAACCTTGTATTTAGCAATAAAAACAAACATGAGGGCATTTTTAAAAATTAAATTTTTCTTTAATTTGGAAAAATTAATATAGGCATATTTTTTTATAGAAAAAGTTCTAGAGAAAAAGTTTAATAATTTAAAATACTTTATTAATTTTTAACACTGACGAAGAATCTTTTTGAAATTGTTTCTAAAATATATAGAAGTTAGAATATATTTTTCACAGACAACACAGAGAGGTTACCAATGGCATATGTCAAAAAAGAATTCTCGAACCGTGTGGTTACCCAGCAAAAAAAAAAAAAAAAAAAAAATGGTAGTCATTCTGTGACTATAACTTCTTTCATTGTTTCCTAAACTTTAGTTGACATTCTTTTATGATTTTTTGGTGTTATTCTAAGGCGCTTCCAAAAAATTCATGTGTTCATATTTTAAATGCAGTGATCTGGATATAAACGCGATGTATATCTTAAAATAGTATATCCCCAGCAAAAACATGGTATCAACTACTTTCCAGGGTATTTACTTACCAGTATTTACAAAAAGTAATAGGTTCTCATTATTTTTTTGGCTGTTCGTAAGCGAGAAGGTAATGACTACCCATTACATTGTGTTTTTTGTAAGTGAGAAGGTAATGACCAATCATTACTTTTGGAACATTGCAAACAAAAGTAATTAAGCGAGTCAATAGGCTGGTAAGTATTTGAAAACCTGTTTTTGCTGGGTCTTATATTTATTTTGAATCTAAAGCATTTATTAAAATTGAGAAAATAGTTCTGATAAACTTTTTTAATTTTTTTTTACTAAATAATTTTTTATAAATTAGTTTTTGTATAATAAAAAAAAAATTTATGAGGGTTAAAAGTTTTGAAAAATCAAGAAAAACAGATTTTTTTTTGATCTTTTATTGAAACTATCTGGCCTGTCATTTGCATTTTTTCAGCCTTAAATATTTATGACGAAGCAATCTGTGCAATTTTGCATTTTGTATATTATTTAACACTACACCATTTCCAGTTTTAATTCAGTATTTACCAAAATAATTTAAAAATTGTGAAAAAAATTATTTCAAATTGCCCAAAAATGTTTTAAAATTGTGCAAAAATTATTTAAAATTGTTTAAAAATATTTTAAAATTGTCTAAAAATGTTTCAAAATTGTACAACCAGTTTTTAAGTTATACAAAAATATTTAAAGTTTTTCTAAACATTCATTAAAATTTTTAAAACATGTTTCAAAATTATTTTTTCACTAATGCAGAATTATTTAATTGTTTTGATAAAGAGTATGTGTTTATCGATGCATAAATTTCGCTTCTTTAAACTTTTTTTTCTGCATTCTTATGAATTAAATTTTTATCAAAGCTTAAATACTACAAAATATATGAACATTTTCCACTCATGCATCAGAATACCTAATCATTGCTTCCTTAGAGTAAAGTATGAGTATTGCTAGTAGCTACATGTAAATACTTCCATCCTATGACACGCTTATGTTAAATTCATCGATGAAACCATCAGAAAAAAAAAGTGATGCCTTTGCCATAGTAGTGATGCTTTTATTGCTTCTTTGGCAGCTTCATTTTTGCTGGGTATTTTGACATTGCAGTGATTTGCAAAATTAAAGTTAGAAACAATAAACTCATTTCCTTTTACTAATTTTCTAGTCGTAATTTTGATTCTTTCAGCTGTTTCTTGTCTGGGTAGTCTGTGATATTTTTCTTCAATTTTTCAAATAATAACACACATTAGCGACCCTGCAATTTCAATTATTTGTATATAATTATATAGAAAACATCAAAAATAGTTTCCAGCAAAGAAATCGGTATAACTTAAGATTGAAGAGGGTTTGGCCAACAAACATTTTGTGTGCAGTTGGTATCTGGAAACCTCAAAGTTAATAAAGAAAGCAAAGAGCTATACTTGACAATCAAAATGATCTATGGGAATTATTTTTTGTGTCCTTACTGTTGTTACACGGTGCTACAAAATCAACTCTACATTGTAAAAAAATATGATAAGTCAAGTATTTTTTTTTATCAATTTGTAATTTTCGAGCATTTAAAAAAAAAGGAATACTGGAGCTTTTCTTACTTAAAGAAATCGACAAGAATAATTTGTATTTAAATTATAAAAACTATTTAAAATATCTACGTATTAAACTCAAAAATTTAAGGTCATAATTCAATGCTGTTTCTCATAGAAATTAAATAAAACAAAAAATAAATTTTACAGCAGATAATTTTCTATTTTGTTGTAGTTTTTCAAAACAAATTAATAAATACAATAGTAAAAAAAAAACAACTAATAGCACTTCTTTCACCCATTATCAGTAGGGTTTAAAGTAATAAAAAATTAACGCCCTATCATTACATGGTAATCTACACAGTAACGACCTGTCAGTACCATAAAATAAAATCTGATGTTAACAAATCTCATTACTTCTAATTATTATAAGATTTGATCATATATAGTCAGATCTGGCATATCATACATAATCAGATTAAGTTTGATCTGGTCATATAATATCTAATCAGATTCAATAAAAAATTAAAAAAAAAACATCTTTATTTTAATATACATTTTTATTTTGGTGCCTTAGAAAATTTGGTAAATGCAACAGAATTTCGATTGAAGCTAAATATTTCAATTGTATCAGGATTACATTTGGTTGCGTCAACTAAATAATACGGTTTCTGCATACAATATAATCAGTCGGCAAGGAATGCGCTTTTCTCAATGAATCGTTTTGGCGAAAAAGGGCGAAATAAAAAAAATTAATAACAAAAGAAGAAAAGGTGATCAGATTCTGCTAAGAAAGCACAAAAATAAAAGTCGAATGCAAGTGTATTTAGAGCCAGTTTTATGGTCAGCCATTAGTACAATTTTTGTCTCTTCATTTTTAAAATTTTGTCAAATTTTCACACAGATAATATTTACGGTATGGTGGAGTTCGGTTGTAACGAACTCGGTGGGACCATTTACAAAAATAATTAAAATTTCTGAAGCTTTTGTTAAATTTTTTTAATTTTAAAAAATTTTTTTTTGTAAAATTTAAACCGAAAAGTTAATTTTTTTTATAATTGAACATAGAAAAATTAAAAATTTATGCCAATTTTGTAAAGGAAAGCAATATTTCGTTGTAATAACCGATTTCAGTAGTAGTAACTGAATTTCCATTGGAAACGTAACGAAATTTTCCTCTGTGTATTCAACACAAATTTCATTTCAAAATCTCGCTTTATTATATGTTCGTTTTAAACGTAACATTTAGTATGAAAGTTTGAAAAAAGGAAACTTGAAACTAGTCCGATATAAAAAAAGTTATAGACTTTTTACACTGAACAACATCTTTGTGAAACGCATGGAAGATGTTGAAAATGTGAAAGAAGTGTTTACATTGGCAACATATTTCATCTTTCATCTGTTATTTATTTATATGTCAAAAAAATAAATGAAAAAGACGCATAATTTTTGTTAAAAAAAAAAATGGATTTAGAGAAAGCATTAATCATGGGAGTAGTTGTTGCTTTGCAAGAACAAACCCGAATTTTAATGCAGTACATTGCAATATCAAAGGCCATTCTGGAAGAAGATGATGATGAAGAAGAATTTTTAGTAGACATAAGTATGAAATTCTTACATCTGCCGCTCATTTTCCTTTGTTAAATAAATTTTTTTCTTCTGTTAAATAAATTTTTTCTTCTGTCTGCAATTGCAGTTTGTTAGTGATGGCACAAAGAAAATCGATTTTTTTGTCATTTTTTTTAGTGATGACACTTAAAATAACGAAAGATGTAAGATGGAACAAAATGAGAAAGGATCATCTTTTGTAGATGTAGAAAGATGTAGAATTTTTAGCCTGTATAATTCTTATGGGAAGATGTTAACATCTTTGCAAATTGATGAAAGATGTAAGATGTAGCTCAGTGGAAAAAGGCTATAAGCTAAACGGTATTCATTCCCAGCAAAACCACACATTACCAAATAATGGGTAAAGTAATGTATAGCCAAAGGGGTCGATGGATTACTTTACATCTTACTTCATTGATGAATTTTACAGGCGATGAGCCTCAAAGTAATGTATATACCCATTACTTTAGCGGTGATAATGTAAGGGGTTATTTATATGGTTACGAGAATGGAAAAAGTAATGTGTCTAAAAATAGATTTTTAAAAAAGAGGAATTTTTATTAAAAAAAAAAAAATTATTACAAATATTTTATTTAAAATATTTGTAATTAAAAATAATGTGGTCAAGATGGGAATCGAACCAGGGAAATCTGGTTGCCAGACAAGAACTCTACCCACTGAGCTAACGACGCATATAGTATTTGATTGCTTTAAACATAAATGAATTGCTGCGCTTCGTTTTTTCGCTAGTGTTATCAAAACAAACATTCATTACCCTTTTGCTTACAAAAAAACACAAAGTAATGTATCTAAAAACAGATTTTCAAAAATATTTCAATTATTACTTTACATTTATAAATCATATATTACGTAATCAATAATGAGTAACTTATTACTTTATACTTGCAAATAATGAAAAAGGTAACGAGCTATAATTACGAGGTAACGCATGAGAATATTGCACCCATTACCAAAGTTTTGCTGGGTTATATAAACTTCACTGTATTTGTAATAACATGGTATTCTTTTGATATGAAACTATTCCTTCCTTTATATCAAGCTACTTTGGCTATTGAATTGTAAAATTTGTTTGAAAACTTTTATATATAATTTGTATTTAATATAGTATACACTCACCAAAAAAAGTCTGTAATGGCAACTGAAAATTTTGCTGTTATTACGGGAAATTCTGATAATTTGAGCCCAGCGGTATTTTTTGCTAATCTTAGCAACACATGTCTGCTGACGTGTAGTACAATGAAATTAGTAGAAAAATTAGTATCCGCTACTAAATTTTAGTAGACTTTTTGTAAAGTGGAATTTAAAATCTGTTTGCTAAAATCAGCAAAAAAAAAAAATACTAAATTTTATTAATATTAGTAAAAAGCTTTGAATATATTTTTCTTATCGAGTATCAAAAATTTTAAATATATTTTTTAAAAAACGAATTAATCATTTTGTTTTAATTTGGTAATTTCTGTTTTGAAAAATATTTTGGTAAATTTTTTTTTACTTTTAAGGTCAAATTCTAATTGTTTTAAGGGCTTATTTTTAGAACTAAAAAAAACTTTTTAATGCTACTTTAAGTGGATGTCCTATATTCACTTCCGATCCCTTTTTAAATCTATGTAGAATTTTAAGGCAATTTAAGTTTGTAGGTGTAAGTTTTAATTAGAAATAACATTTCCTTCAATATCCACTTTTTTAAAATTAGTATTTTTTTTTGCTAATTATAGCAAATCGGTTTTCAAAAATTTGTAAAATGATTTCTGAACTTAGCAACAAAAATTTGTAAATATTCTGTAAAAATTCTGTAATTCGTAAAATGTAAATAGCAAAAAGATTAGCTAAATAATAATTTTTTACTAAAAATCAGTACAAAAATAGTAGAGTGGGATTGAAAACCGTTTACAAATTTTTCTACTAACTTTTTTTTCTGAGTGTACATTTACAATTATAAATTCAGATGAAAATAAATCCTTTAAACTCTTATATTTAAAACTTAAGTACTATCTTTATGACAGCACAATATTTAGAAATAATTTCATTATGAATTTTAAGTACAAGTAAAAGGATTATATTTGTTAGTTGGATTTGAGAATATCAAATTTTGTATTTTATTTAACAGATTTTTTATACATCCACGCACAACCCTCCCCAAAGTACATAAACAAATTGTTTGTTACAAAATAAAACAGTTTTGTAACAAAAATCCAAAATTGTAATTAGCCACAAATGTTGTTAGTTTTACAGTAAAATGCACTCAGGTGTAGATGATGTAATTAAAGAAAGAAACACAACAAAAAAAAAAAACTACATAAAACTGAAGATGAAAAAACAAAAAAATATACTAAACAAAAACTTTAATTTCAAATAAAAACCTTAAGTAGAAAACTAAATCATTTATGGTTTTTGTTTGCTACTAAAAGATAATAAAATAAATGTTTATGTGAAGCAATAAAACATCATGAAATTAAACTGTAAAAAAATAAATAATCTGTTACAAGATTATTATATGGTAGAGGGGTTAAAAATCAGGTTGGTTGAAAAGTTCCTGCGCTCATCAAGAGATGACACTGCTAGCTCCAAACTTTTTTTCTCAAGTTGGTATAACTGTCCTGAGAACACATGCAAAGTTGCAAGTCATTCTGTCAATTCTTTCTTTGTTTACAAGCCGTTTGAAGTTGACGTGTCATTGATTTTTTTAATATGGAAAAAATTGAATATCGTGCAGTCATTAGATTCTTTGTTTTGAAGGGTTTAAAAGCAAAGGAAATTTATTAACAATTGTTAGAAGTGTATAAGGAGTCCTCACCTTCAAAACGCACCGTTGAATTTTGGGCTGGTGAATTTAAACGTAGTCGTACCAGCCTTGAAGACGATCCACGCGAAGGACGACCAAAAACTGCAACCACAGCAGAAATCATTGAGCATGTACATAATATGGTTAGTGAAGATCCAAGTTTGACTAAGCGTGAAATTGCTAATGCCATAGGCATCTCAGACGAACGAGTACTCCATATTTTACATGAAGAATTACATATGAAAAAACTGTTTGGAAAGTTAGTGCCGCACACATTAACAATTCAACAAAAACTGGATCGAAAACAAATTTCTCAGCGTAATTTGGAGCGTTTTAAGCCGAATAAAACCGACTTCTTGAGTCTTTTTATAACTATGGATGAGACTTGGATCTACCACCATGATCCTAAACTGAAACGAGAACGTTTACAGTGGACTGAAGCAGGTTGTTTAGCTCCAAAGCAGGTGAAGTCACAACGATCAGCAAAGAAGGTTATGGCATCAGTTTTTTGGGATGCAAAAGGAATTTTGTTATTTGATTATCTTCAGAAAGGTAAAACAATCAACTCTGAGTATTATTGCAGCCTTTTAGATCAGCTGGATGAAAAAATTCGTGAGAAAAGACCTGGTTTAAAGAAGAAAAAATCAGACAATGCACCTGCTCACAAAAGTGTTTTGACGATGGCTAAATTCAAAGAATTAAAGTACGAATTGCTTTAACATCCACCGTATTCACCAGATTTGGCTCCCAGTAACTACTATCTCTTCAGAAATCTCAAACAATTCCTTCGTGGAAAACATTTTTCGTCGAATGAAGAGGCCATAGCAGCCGTAGACGGTTATTTTGCAGAGGTTCCGGAAAACCATTATAAGGATGGGATAAAATTATTGGAAGATCATTGAAACAAGTGTATTGAGCTTCTAGGAGAATATATTGAATAAAAAAATATATTTTGTAACAAAAACAGTATTCTTTCATTTTGAGCGCAGGAACTTTTCAACCAACCTCTACATGTTGTAAGCTAATTTTTTTGTCTTTTTTTATTATAAAAATGGCATGATAAGGCTTTTTTGCTTTTTAGCAAATTTCAAGAAAGCTTTTCTATATTAATTGTAAGTTTTTGATTGTTTTATTAGTTTTAAATACCACATAATCTGCCAATAAATATAATTTTTCTTCCAAAAGCAAGATTAACCTTTTTCAAAAATACCTTAAGCTTGCTCGTCCGTACATCCCAACCCAAATAAAAAAAAATTCTACTTTGCCAAACATTTCCCAAAACAAACAACTTCCTGGCAAAAAATAATAACATTTTTAGTCAGCTTAGATTATAAGTAGCGGTTTTAACATAAAGTGTACCTTTGTGTATAAAAAGACTCAACAAAAAGTAACCCGAAATATAAAAAACAAACTAACTAACTTTAAGTGGTAGTTTTTAAACATTTTTGTTCCGTCTATATTCCTCACATCCCATTTAGATAACCGTTTATATGTATATATATGTTATGTATGTATGTAAGAATGTGTTTTTGTTGCCCTCCTGTATCATAAAGTTTGTAAATACCTTATGGCTAAGTACTCATAGTTATGTGGTGTTTAGAGCGAATTTTTCCCTGTCATTTACAAAATGCGTGTGTTCTAAGTATGAAGAGTATAATTTTTTTTTATACAATTTTTTGTAAAACATTCTCTACATATGCTTAAATAGTTTTAGGTTAATAGAAAAAACATTGTGGAACTTTTTTTTCTTTATTCAAAAGTAATGTTAAAATAAGCTTCGCTTTATATTTATGTCACATATGAGGCTTTCTAAACCAACTTCATAAAATTTAAGTTTATCTAGAGCTAGAGCTTTGGGCTGCTTGATTTTGGGGGATTTTTTAACACGTCCTCGTTGGACACACAGAGTACAGCTTCGTTAAATTAGTAAATATCCCTAGGAACTCTAATTAAAAATTTCAGATTTATACAACGTTAAGAGAGGTTTCCCATTTCAATTCCCCTATTTTCCACGTTCCTGGTGAAAATTCCAAAAAGCACCTTATCCGTAAATTTGCTTATACTTCAGTGAACACATATTTTAAATTTCAGATTTTAAGTGAAAATGGTTTGGGCTGGATGTTAAGGGGAAGGCTTTTTCCTTTTTGCCCCTCCCCGAAAAATCCGTTTTTGGTTAATGTCTAAGACGGAAGAAGAATTTATATAACAAATTTTGTGTTCCTAGTTCCCGCGGTTTGGTCTGGGCTTAACCCCATTTTTTTATTGGAATTTCCAAATAATTTTTAAATAATGTGAAATTGAAGGAAAATCAAATTTAAAAATATCACTAAATTCTCGGCTCGCTTTACTTCATTTCGTTTATTGTATTTAAATTTCGCTAATAACCTGTACCATTCCAATTCGTTTCCCTTGTCTGGTGTTTCAATTCCTATCGTTCCCCGTTTCATACGATTTTGTATCTTTTGCCTAGTGTTTCAATTCCACTCTTTCCCCCTGTACAATGTTACAATTCCACTCATTTCCCTTGTCCGATTTCAATTCAATTTTACTCCTTACCTGTTTCAATCCATTTTGTCGTGTACTTTAATTCCACTGGTTTTTAGACTCATTTGGTTCCCCTGTCGGTATTTCAATTCCGCTCTTTCCCCGTTTCTTCCAATTCGTTTTCCCCGTCTAGTGTTTTAATTCCACTTGTTCCCCGTTTCATTATATTTCTCCTCGCCCTGTGTTTCATTTGCACTCGTTCCCCGTTACATAATATTTCGTTCGCATAGCCAAATGTTTTAATTCAATTTAGTTTCGTTTTTGGTTCCATTTAATTTTCCTCTAGAATCCACTCATACCTCGTTCCATTCCATTTCGTTCCTTTGGTTCCAGTGGTTCAATTCCAGTTGATGCCTGTTGTATTCCATATCGTTCCCCTTGAGAAGTGTTTCGATTTCACTCCTTCTCCATTACATTTCGTTTCCCCTTTCGAATGTCTACGTTCGGCTCGTTCCGTTAACATGTGAAACCATTATCATGTCTCTAGACAAATCCATTCCATTTCGTTCCCCTTATCCAGTGGTTTAAATCCAGTCGTTGCTTGTTGTATTCCATTTTGTTTCCCTTGAGAAGTGTTACAATTTCACTCGTTCTTCATTCCATCTCATTTCCCCTCTCTAATGTTTCCGTTTCACTCGTTCCTCGTCCCATTAACATGTCAAACTATTATCATGTCTCTAGACAAATCCATTAAAACCTACATTTTTATCATGTTCTTAAAGAAAATTCTAAAAAATATATTTTATATATCAGATTTTTAGCCAAAGCAGATTTCTTGCACCTCTCAGTAGGAGTTTCAAAAAATCTCACTTCATCAGTGAGTTACGTTTTTCTGTACCAGGGCTGTTAGTATGGAAAGCCTCATATAACAAAAACTTAAAAAGGATTTTTGGTAGAGTTCCTTTTTTTTAAGGAAAAGGAAGCATAAAAGTAGCTTTATCTTTGTAGTTTTTATGACAGCACATAAGTTCATCTAAGTATTTTACGACAAAAAAAAAAAATGCACTTAAAAACTTTTTAAAATAAAAAAAAAAAAACTTGAAAAATTGTATGACGGATTAAAAGGTGCAGTTTGTAATCAGCAAAATAATGACTATGTAAAATGTTTAAGGAATCGTAAGACATTTAAGGTTAAGCATTTTAAAAAAATTTAAAAAAAAGCATAAAATGGTCTATGCATTCGCTTATAGGCAATAATATGCATTTTTTTGTTATACCCAGCGAACATATTTCTGAGCGCTCAAAAATTAAAACTCATAAATATGATAATTTTCACAGCGTTCACATTTCGTAGTCTTAAATGAAACATAATAGACTTTTACACAAGAGCCTATTTGAAAAATTTTGAAAATTTTTTAAACACTCATAAATAAACCATAAATGCCTGGGAAAATTTTAAAATTTGCAATAATTTTTGTAGTATTTTATGAGTCTTTATGAACCTTCAGAAAGTGACTTCATCGGCAAAAAAAAAATACAATCTTATATAGTTTTAAATTCTGAAGTTTTGAAGGCTTTGTTATGAGGCTTTTTGGAACTGTACGTGCAAACATTTGGACCATTAAGCCGCCTTATAATTTTTAGCTTTTTTTTATTTTTGAAGTTTTTACTTTTCAAGATTTTTCGATGGCAGTTTTGTTTTAAATTTTAACTTTTTTTTAATTTAGGCGACTTTTTGATAGGCATCTCTGGATAAGAACGAAAGTATGGTTCGATTATTTAAATTTTGGTATTTTCTTTTTTTAATTTGGCGGTTTCTTATTTAAGCGAATCTTAGGGTTAGTTATTTTGTATACTCTCCAACATATATGTGGTGAGGGAGGGTATATATCAGTTTGTCATAACGTTTGTAACATGTCGAAATATAGGTCTAAGACCCCATAAGGTCTTATATATATTCGTAATCCTTATGCGATCTCAAGTCGATTTAGCGATGTCCGTCTGTCTCTCTGTCCGGCTGTCTGTTTAAATGCCATCATGGCGCGAAGACGCACGCGGGGTCTTTATTTTTACCCAGATTATTAGACATCCTCCTAAGCAGTTTGCTATTGAAAATGAGTAAAATCGGTCCAGCGGTTAAAAAGTTATGAGTGAAAATGTGAAGGTACCTCTAAATTTTCCATACAAATTGAAGTATTTTAGAACAATTTCATAGTAGCGACTGGTGCATAATATATTTTCTCATATTTTTTCACCAGTCTTAGAGGTGAATAATTTTTTGTATTCACATCAAATAATTTTTTTCACCACTAAATTTTTTTTCACCACTAAATTTTTTTTCACCACAAAAATTTTTTTCACCTCAAAAAATTTTTTTCTCCATAAAATTTTTTCTACTCCAAAAAATGTGTTCACATCAAAAAAAGTTTTTAACCTCAAAAATTTTTTTTTTACCTCCAAAACCCAGTTGTGAACATTTTTTAGGATATTGGTGTTATTGAGGGTAGTCAAAGGTTTGGCACAGCCGAATTTAAGCTTTTTTTACTTGTTTTGTTGCAGCGTTATTTATTTTTTAATGTTACATTTTTTTTTGATTTGTAGATTTCAACGTTTTTTTTAATTGGGGGGTTTAACCAAGGACTATATAAACCATGATGAACAAACTAGCAAATTTTTAGCCACCCATGATACCATGATGCCAAATGGTGCGACTACAAAAAAATTCTTAGTCGAGACCACGAAATTCTGAGGCGATTTACAGAAAAACTTAGCCTCTAGCAAGGGCTGTAGCGCAAGTACAGTGATTGTGATGTAAATGTATACATGTTTGAATTGGTACAACCCTTGCTAGTTTTTCTGTAAATCGGCTAAGAATTTCGTGGTCTCGACTAAGAATTTTTTGTAGTCGCACCATTTGGCATCATGGCATCATGTGTGGCTAAAAATTTGGTAGTTTGTTCATCATGGTTTATAGGGTCCTTGGTTAAATGATTAAAAAACGTCTAAATCTTTATAAGTGAGATTATATAAAATATTTTATTTTGACAAATATTTCTGCAATAGCGTTTTTCATTTAAACGATTTTTTAATTCAATAATTTTATTATGTTGTTGCGTTTTTTATTACAGCTTTTTGAACTTTAGGCGGTTTTGATTTTTATGTTGTAGCGTATTTTCTCATTTGGGCGTTTTTTATTTTGTCGATTTTATAATTGTGGCGTTGTTTTAATTTTAGACAATTTTTGTTTTCAAAAACTCTTACTTCTTTTAATTTTCAAATTCTATCATTTTGTCATTCTGATCATTTTTGAATTTGAATTAGCGTTTTTTAAATTTTTAGCGTTTTTTATAAGACGATTTATTTTAGCGTTTATTATTTAAGTGATGTCAGGGCTTTACTCAGGCAAAATGGAATAATTTTTTTCCGGTTTTCTTTTAATTATTAGCGTTTTTTTGCATTTTGTTGGCTTTTATTTTTATTTGTTTAATTATTCGAATTAGTTTTGTGACGATTTGAGGATTTGAACAAAGGTTTGGCCTACTCTTTTATTTGGTGTTTTTTTTTTAATTTATTGGTTCTTTAGTGTTGTTAATTTATTCATTTTAGTGTTTCTTAATTTCAGCGTTTTTTTACAGATATTTTGTATTTTCCAAGATATGGCCAGCTAATCATTGTTGGAATTTTTTATTATTTAAGATTTATTAAATTAACGCTATTTTATTTTTTCTATTTTTTGATAGTTAATATTTTAATTATTAAATCGTTGTTCTTTATATTAGCGGTTTTTAGATTTTAATTAAAGTTTTATTTTTCTTACGAGCATAAATATGGACTAAGAAAAAATAAAATTTATTATATTAACGATCTTTTATGTTATTTTATATTTATTCATTTCAAAATTTATTAAATGTTTAAGGATTTCTGCATTGTAGCGTTTTTTTATTTACGCGTTTTGGCTATCGGGTTTGTATTTTTCGTGATTTAGACAATTTATTATTCTGGGGATTTTTAAATTTAACGACTTCATTCAATTATTTTCGAGTTTTTGTAAAGTAATTTTAATAGTGTTTTTTTAGCGTTTTTTTTTTATTTTATTTGCAGCTTTATGTGCTGAAATAAGGACAATTTAAAATTTGTTAATTTTTCTGTTATTTTGAATTTCTTCAAAAATTATGCGGGATACAAAACGCCTTATCAAGTTTAATGTTGCGTATGAGTAATATTTAATTATTATTTTTTAAATATCAAACATACGCCTCTAAGCATAAATTAAATTTCTAAATAAAATTTCACATAATATATTAGTTGCAAAATTTTCTATACATAAACTGAAAGCATTATTATAATATTTCTTAGCTCTCACTTACATTTCACTTAATCAAAATTTGTTTCTTAAATAAAATCTTACCATTTGTTCGTTGTTTTTTTTTAAATACCTTGTGCTTTCCGATTAAAATTATAAAATCAGCAAAATTATGTAATAAAACATTTTTAAAGTTTAGACATTTAATATTTTTAAATATTTATTCATTTCAAATATTGTATTATATTTAAGTGATATTTTGCTATAACTTTAAACACACATTTATAAGTAGTTATAAAAATTATTATCACGTAACATTTACATATGAAAAACACTCACACACATAAAACACCCACGTACGCTACATAGCAAGGCGCAATATACTGTTATTGATAAAAACGTATGCGTGTTTGTTTTTTTTTTTATAATAATTTTATTAATACTTAATTTTGAATATTTTTTAGTAATTTAATTTTGGAATATATTTAACTTTAATGTATCTGTTCACAGAAAACATAACATCAATACACAAGCACAGCACACAGATATTAAATAAAATTAAATTGTTTTACATTTTTGTTTGTTAAATACACAATTAAATATAATTGCAAAAAAACAATAATACATTTAAGCTTACCCATGTTATTTAGAAAGTGTAGTTGGTAGTTGTTGTAGTAGTAATTTATTAACCCTTTGGTACACAAAGTAAATTTTTTAGTTACTTTTTTTATTTTTGTTAATGTTGTAGAAATATTTTGAGAGAAATCATTAATAATTGCTAGAGGACATAGATTTTCTTTTGATAATTTTGATATTTTATAAAATTTATTTGTTACGTATGAGTAATATGCAATTATTTGGTAAACATATTAATCATACGCTTCGATTTGTTTTTATGGAATTATGGATTGACCAATTATGCTGACAGCTTAAAGTAAAAAACTAAAGATAAATCGATTTTTAAGAAGAGAACTTCTTATAATCTAAAAATAATTTTAATTATGAAAAATCCTAAGAATCCGCAGTTAACGTATGGAAAATAATAATCAGAATTTAAGATTATTACCGGAAATTATTCCTTAAAGACTGATTTTTTTTTATTTTAAAATTATGCTGGTTTTTCTACCCACCAAAATGGTGAAAATACAATTTATTCAATTAATTTAAAATTAAAATTTTATATCTATTTTATAAGGGCGGTTTGATAATTCAGCGATTTTTTTATAAAACATATTTTTTCGGCATTTTATTTCTAAACATAGTCTCATTTTCGCTTAATGAATTTAGTTTTTCGTGTTTCCAATTTTTCTATTATTTTCAAATATAACATTTTTTCAAGGTCCTTAAAATAGGCTTTTGTTTTAGTAATGACCTCTTCATTTGATCCAAATCTCTTACAGCCGAGCCATTTCTTCAGGTTCGGCTAAGTCTGCAGAATATGTTGGGTGGGGTAGCAGTTTCTAGCCCAATTTTTGGATTTTTTACCTTCCTTTGAATTCACACGGTTGTGCTTAATGTGAACAATTGGGGCATCCATCACGCGAACAGCCTGTTCATGTCTAATTATTCATGTAAAATGTGATGTAACTGCTGAGATGCCTGCAGCCTTGGCAACCTTACACACTTTTTATAGACGGTTCCTGACGTGACGATCTTCTTCAGGCGACCTAAACGGAATTCAGTAAACCACTTCTTAACTACTGAAGTTAATGGTGCAAAGTTTTCATAGTATTTATCAAGGCTTTCCTTGGTTTCGGTGATAGGGTTTTCACGCAAAAACTAATGCTTGATAAGCACACGAAATTCAGTTTTTTAAACTTTCTTTGAAAGTCACCACATTGTTTGCTTTTAATGTTTGACACACAAAATAAATCAAGCAGCTTCCTCGAAATTTGACAGTGGTCTACTAACGCATGGTAGTTGACAGGAGCAATGTTGACTTTTAATTGACCACAAGGCAAGTAGCTCGTAGCGCGCTTTTTATAAGTGTTTTAATATTTAAGAGTTTTATTTTTTAATTTTTGGCGCTTGTGTAAGTTTTGGGCTGTCGGTCACAATTAGGGGTTGAACTGTATAAATATTTTTTTTATGAATAATGCGGAATTGATTTTATGGCACATTGTTTTCATTGGCAAAGATAAGGAATGGAACGGGGATCGATTGGTATTGGAACACTAAACTAGGGGATCGAAATCTGAACACTCAACATGGGAAACAAAATAGAATGGAAAAATGGAATGCAAATCCGTGTTCGAATGTATCCTTTATTTGTGGATATTCTGGAGTAGATGGTATGCAGCATTAATCCAAATTGGAACGGGGAATGGATGGAATTGGAACACTAAGAAAGGGCAATGAAATTTAGTGAAACGGGGAACATGTGGCAATGAAACACTAAGTAAGCGGAACGAAATGGAATGAAACATGAAACAATTGGAAATGGAACACTAAATACCAAATTGAAAGGATATGAAATGGTAAGGGGAAGGGATGGAATTGGAACACTAAGAAAGGGAAACGAAATAGAATGAAAAGGGGAACGAGTGGAATTGGAACAGTAAGCAAGGGGAACGGAATAGAATGAAACGGGGAATGGGTGGAAGTGAAACACTAAATACCGGAACGAAATTGAATGCAACAAGCCTGGATTTTATTGGTATTTAGCAATTCGAACATGTTTTTCCGATTTTAATGTTTTTTTTTCATTTAAGCGTTTTTTTTTCATTTTTACGTTTTCCGAGAAGCTTATTTGTCAATTGCAATTAGAATTTTTAATTTTTAAATTAGTAATTCCAATACAATTACCTTTGATCAAAAAAATCAAACCCTTAATATCATCGCTATTAATTAAAATACAGTTAATTAGTTTCATGTTTGTATCACGGAACATATGACTATAAACGACTTAAATGAGTTTTTAAAATTTCAATTCGCATTGATCCAATTTGAACTTTAAGTTTTAATTAATATCTTTTTAATTTATTTAGTAATGTCACAGTGCTTGTTGGAATAGGTCAATAACGTTTTTGATTACTAAGAAGACAAGAATTGAGCGATAAATATTTTTTCATACGTTTTTTGCTTGGGCCTGCCTATTTAAGAGGTTCGAGATCTGTCAAAATATAGGGTTGTTTATTTATACGAGGGTGGATCAATAAGTCCGTGACTTTTTTTTAATGACACATTTTTTTTTTTGCAAAAAAAAAAAATTATGTTTCAACATAATCTCCTTTTAGCTCAATACACTTTGGACTAAGTTTCTCCAATTTTTTAATCCCTTCCAAAAAATAGTATTTTTCGAGGTCCATAAAATAGGCATTTGTTTGATCAAAAATTCCATCGTTGGAGCTAAATGTTTTTTCACCAAGCCATTTCTTTAGGTTTGGAAATAGTCACTGGGGGCTAAATCCGGAGAATATGGCGGATGAGGTACCAATTCGTAGCCTAATTCATGGAAGTTTGCCATTGAGACTACACACGTCACACGAAAAACTTAATTGAGAGCGAACTCAGCACCCATCTTGCAGACAGCTGATCATTTAAAATCAAAACTACACTGCCATATGATATGCCTATGGCTTCAAAAATCTCACGCACTTTTACTCTTCGATCGGCCAACACCATATCGTGGATTTTTCGACTTTTTCGGGTGTATTGACCTCAATTTTCCGTCCAGAACGTTCAGCGTCATTTGTACTTGTGCGACCACAATGAAAGTCAGTAAACCACTTTTTTAATGAGCACTCGAAATTCACTTTTTTCCCATTTTTAATTTATTATTTTAATTTATTATTGCCTAACAATATTTTTATCTCAAAATATTTTTCAAACAATTTTCTACAAATTTAACCAAATTTTTCTCTGTGTACTAAAGGGTTAATTAAGGCAGAGTTGTTGCAGATATTGACTTTGATAGTAAGTTGATATAAAAAAAAGTTTAAGAAAAGGAATATACATAAAAATTAAAAAGGTGGCAGTGGGAGGTGGCAATAAAGCTAAGTTGAGAAAGTTTAGTTTGATGCTTTAATATTTTCTTTTTTCTTTTTTTGTATTGAAACATTATTCAAATAATATTTAAACTAGTTAAATTTTGTTTAAATTGTTTTTATATATATTTTAATTTTAATTTTTATTTTTAGTTTTTATTAGAGACCAATGAAAAGTTTAGTTGAAAAGTTTTGAGACTATTAAAGGATGATAGTTAAAGTTTGAAATTATTTAGTGTTTTATGAATTTGTGTTGACTTAAGGTGCGCTTAAATGTTATTTTAATGTTATGCTGTGATGGTTCGTATAATTTAAAGTATTTGATTATGTTTATTGTTTATTTTAACTTTATTAAACAAATGCTTTTATTGCAGTTTTGCTGATTTAATTTTGTTGATGTTTTTTTTTTCTATGACGGTAATGAATTTTATACAAAGCCTTAAAGTGCAGTGAAGCTTAAAATTTATTTTCAATGAAGATGAAATATAAAAAAAAATAATAATGAAAAACTTTAGAAAATTACAAAAATTATTAATGCTTGTTTTATTACATAAATAAGTTAAAAACAAACAGTTTATAAATTACAATAGTGATTTTAATATACAAATATGGAGTATTTTAACTTAATTGTTAAATCCGATGTTACTAAAGAAAATGTTTTTAAGCTCATATGTAAGTTTTAAAAATCTTTTGAATCTGATAAAAAAAATTTCCTTTCAGATTCTCAATCTGTTTTAATTTTAGTAACTATTAAAATCTTTGATCAAAATTTGTTTTTAAATTTAAATTCTAAACCTTTTAATCTTATGATTTGAAAGCCAAATCTTTGAAAAAAAAAACTGTATCATAAAACAGGAAAATTGATTAAAATAATTTTTATTTGTATATTTTTTACGACAAAAACTGTAAAATTATTAAACAAATAATGACAGTGATCCTACAAAACATCCACTTAGGCGTATACGTAATTTCACAAGGCAACAAGTAAATATTACTCATACGCCAGAGTACAGAGTAAATTAGACTACTCAACAAGAATCGACTATTTTTGCATAGAGAGTGTGTGTAGCAAAGTGGCGTAGTAAACATTTTTTTTTTTAATTTTTATGTGTGACAAAGAATTGAATTTAATAATTTGTTTTGTTTTCATTTTGCTTTTAGAAGCTTTCAAATTTTAAAACTTAAAAATTTTCTATTCTTATGTCAAAAATTCTTATAGGCGTATGGGATAGTGAAATTTTATTCACCTCAAAATTGTAAAAAATTTACCAAGAAGCATACTTTGCAATCATTTCACACATCCAAACTACTACAATATATTTTTTCAAGTATTTTGGCCTTGTAAGCACAAATATGAAGTTAAAACCATTGACCTTTCTTATTGTAACCACAACCCACGAAAATTTATTTTATAGCTCAATATTTATATTATAGACAAAATTTCCTTTCATTTAAGTACAATAATGTGAGGAAATGTTAAAGGGTATTTTAAGGATATCGGAAGAATTAAACAAATTGTTTTCTCTTTTTTAAATTTTGTCTTTAAAACGTTCGTAACAGGTCAATTGAGAAGTCCCCGGCCTCACACATAGCTGGCGCTACTAGACTTAAATCGATATGATTTTTAGTTAGCCCTAACAGCTGTCGGGTCATTAGTTTGTGAATTATAGCATTTTATTGCGAAAAAATGGATAAAAAGGAATTTCGCGTGTTAATAAAATATTGCGTTTTGAAGGGAAATAATACAGTTGAAGCAAAAACTTGGCTTGATGACGAGTTTCCGGACACTGCCCCAGGAAAATCAACCATCAAGGATTGGTATGCTACGTTTAGACGTGGTGAAATGAGCACCGAGGACGGTGAACGCAGTGAACGCCCAAAACAGGTTGTAACGGACGAAAACATCAAAAAAAATCCACAAAATGATTTCGAATGACCGTAAATTGAAATTGAATGAAATAGCAGGTACTCTAAAGATATCAACTGAATGTGTACATCATATTATTCACGAATAATTGGGTATAAGAAAGCTCTGTGCACAGTGGGTGCCGCGCGAGCTCACTTGAATTGGGCTTCAAATTGCTTCCAAATCCACCGTATTCTCCAGATCTGGCCCCCAGCGACTATTTCCTGTTCTCAGATCTCAAAAGAATGCTCGCTGGGAAGAAATTTTCGTCGAATGAAGAGGTGATCCCCGAAACTGGGGCCTATTTTGAAGCAAAAGGTAAATCGTACTACAAAAATGGTATCGAAAAGTTGGGGAGACGCTATAATCAGTGTATCGCCCTTGAAGCGAACAATGTTGAATAAAAAAAAAAACGAATTTTGCCAATAAAATGTGGTTTAGTATGGCAGGCTGGGGACTTTTCAATTGATCTGTTATTTGCTAAAAAAAAAAATTCGACATGTTAAAATAGATACTTTATTCGATGTACAGTGAACAGCAAAAGTCATGGTACCCAAGTTGTAATAAAAAATCTTTCGTAATTTCTAAAAAAATACGTAACAAAAGATATGACACTTAGTTTTATTTAATGTGTTAATTTATATAATATAACAAATCAATATTTGTCATCGAGCTAAAGATCTTTCATTAATAAAAAATTAATTATAAATATTTATTTATCCCAATATTTCGTCACAATTTCCTCTGAAGAAGTCACCCAATGTGGTGACGAAATATTGGGATAAATAAATATTTATAATTAATTTTTTTATAAATAAAAGATATTTAGCTCGATGAGAAATATTACACAAATCAAGAAGATCAAAGAAAACTAAAAGAATTATAAGAAATCAAAATAATATTTCAATTATTTATCTAAATAATAAAAAAAAAATAAAGATTATGACAACTCTATATTTTTGCACAGCGAAAATCCTGGTACCTCTGAAAAAATAACAAAAAAAATTTTGTGATTTTTGAACTGGATTGCTTTACCTAATACTTAATAGGATATGCCTTAACTCGTAGAACTTTTATCAACCATGTCGACATTGAGAGCATATCCTTATCAGTTGAAAGTATTTGCTTTAGCTGCGCATTACTAGAAATAGTGTAATTTTGTATGCGTTTTTCTGAATTATCCCACAAGGGACAACATCAGCTGGTGTATGCTTAGGATCATTGTCCTGTTGAAAATAATAAATATCTCTCTGAATATTCAGTTTTTAACATTCTCTCCATAGTCTCCTCAATGATCACTAAACTGCCAACACCGGCTGCTGACATGCAACCTCATACCATTACTCCATCCTCTCCATACTTCAAAGTTTTTATAATATTATTTGTATTTTGCTCGTCGCCATTTTTGCGCCACACCAATTCACGTCCGTTCGATCCAAAAATATTAAATTTTGATTTTTCGAGAAAATTACTTTTTTCCAAAAGTCGTTTGCTTTAATTTTATATTTCGTTACGAATCCATAAACAGTTTTCTATTTATTAGGCTAAAGTGCAGCTTATTGCGAGCAGTACGAGCATTTTAATGCACCTACGTATCGTGTCTGCTTTTCCAATGATTCCATAAACTTCGAAGATATTTTAGGTATACTTCTGATGTCTCTTTTTTTTAAATTTTCGTCCATCTTAATTATTGAGATTTAGTGAAAGGCCAGTTCGTGGCTTATTTTCAATTTTTTTTTTGGTCTTTGAAAAAGATTTATAACTCTTTGCGATGTTAATTTGTTCATATTTATACTTTTAGCAGTTTCGGTGTATAATTTACCCATTTCGTGACTATTAATTATTATTTTTCGCTCTTTTATTGTTAATTCTTTTCCCAACATTCTAAAAAATTACTTGGCTTCACTTCTTGTCATAAACAATTGGAAATTTGGAAAGTACCGTTACGTTTTTTAAAAAGGCATCAACAAAAGTCTAAGGGATGCCAACAGTTTTGCAAAAAAAAAATATTATAGGGTAAATCAAATATAATACCGTTTATGACTAGGGGTACCATGACTTATGCTGTGCTTAAATATGGAGCTATATTTATCTACATTTTATATAAGTTTTATTTAGTTAAACAAGTGCATTTTTTTTTGAATATGCCGTAGTATACAAGTGAATACATAAAATAAAAATTAGAGTCCAGTTTTCAGTTACGTAATTTTTGAGAAATTTGGGGAGATTTTTTTTATTTTGACCGGTGTACCATAATTTTTGCTGCTCACTGTACATATATTTATCTTCCAAAAGTCTGATCATGATGGGGTTAAATATATCGGTGTGCATTGAAACTACCGTTATCATTAAAATACCGATACCGCAGTAACTAAAATACAGTTACCGAACTATTAGAAAACATCGTTATCGCTAAAATACTGATACCGAAATATCGTTTTCGTTAACGTTACCGAAATAATAGAAAATATCATTACCCTTACCGATAACCGCATAAGTTTCGGTTACCATTCATGATAATAAATAACCAATTAAACTAAAAACAACTTTAACCTTTGGCCCCTTTAATTCCCAAGAACAAAAACGTACGTGGGCCAAAGGTTGACCATTTTTGATATTTTCCAATCTATAATATCATTTAATTATCGAATGGTTTTGCAAGGTTAATTCTTTTATTTATTTATTGAAGTTTCTAGTGGGAATATGATTTTAACGTGTCCAATTTTTTTTAATGAAATACCAGGGGCGGTTTGATAAGTCAGTGACTTTTTGATTATAAAATATATTTTTTTTTTTAGCAAAAAAGCGTTTTATTTCTCAATATATTGAGCTCAATGCTTTTAGTCCATCGTGTTTCCAATTTTTGTATTCCTTTCAAGATCCTCCAAAAATGATGATCTCTTTATACAAACCCAAATTTCTTCAGGTTCGGAAACAGGAAATAGTCTAAGGGGCTAAATCTGAAGAAAATAATGGATGAGGTCGAATTCTGTAGCCTAATTTATGGAATTTTTTCATGGCAACTGCACACCTGTACGATTGTGCTTATGAACAATAGTGACAATAGTGACCCATCGTGCGAATAACTTTTTCATGTTAAAAAATTCATGTAAAATGCATTGTACCTGTTCCAGTTGAGATGCCTTCAGCCTCAGCCACCTTACATGGATTTTATCGACAATTTCTGGTGTGACAACCTTTTTGGGCGACCTCAACATACGACGTCACTTGTAATGGTACGATCGCAAACGGAATTTAGTAAACCACTTCTTAACCATTGAAATCGATGGTGAGAGTTCTCACAGTATTTTTCAAGCCTTTCCTTGATTTCAGTGAAGGATTTTTTACTCAAAAAACCAAAAAAAAAAAAAGCTTGAACTGATTATTGATTGATAAAATTACATTTTTCCATTTTTATTGAAATTCACGAGGTTCCCAGCAAAACTTTGGTAATGGGTGCGATATTCTTATGCGTTACCGTGTAATAATAGCTCGTTACCTTTTTCATTATTTGCAAGTATAAAGTAATAAGTTACTCATCATTGATTACGAAATATATGATTTATAAATGTAAAGTAATAATTGAAATATTTTTGAAAATCTATTTTTAGATACATTACTTTGTGTTTTTTTGTAAGCAAAAGGGTAATGAATGTATGTTTTGATAACACTGGCGAAAAAATGAAGCGCAAAATTCAATCGATAGTTTAGTGGGTAGAGTTCTTGGCGGGCAACCACATTTCGCTGGTTCGATTCCCATCTTGACCACATTATTTTTAATTACAAATATTTTAAATAAAATATTTGTAATCATTTTTTTTAATAAAAATTCCTCTGTTTTTAAAAATCTATTTTTGGACACATTACTTTTTCCATTCTCGTAACCATATAAGTAACCCCTTACATTATCACCTCTAAAGTAATGGGTATATACATTACTTTGAGTCTCATCGCCCGTAAAATTCATCAATGAAGTAAGGTGTAAAGTAATCCATCGGACCCTATGGCTATACATTACTTTACCCATTATTTGGTAATGTGTGGTTTTGCTGGGTTGTCTGCAGTTTGTCCAAATCACGCAGCTTGCTGAAAATTTGACAGTAGTCTTTTAATTGATAGTAGTTGATAGCAACAGTGTTGATTTGTAATCAACTGCGAAGGAAGTTTATTTAATGGACAAATTAAAACAAAAACATATTTCCGAGTTGCTTCTAAGGTCTGTAAAATATTCTTTAACATTTCCCGACATGATTATACCCAAATGAAAGGTAATTTTATCTAGAATTAAATTCAGTAAAAATAAAAAAAATTTTTAAACTACTTTTCCCAAATATTGACTCATACAATAGTTTTCCCTGGGTCAGAGGTGGAGAAAATAAGGGATCATATGTATTCCGAAAACGTGAATGAACATTTGTAAAAGAGGCCAAAATACTTAAAAAGTTTTAGTAGAAGTCAATGTAAAAATCTTGCCGAGTAGTGATATTTGAATAGGTCCTATTAACCAGAGTTTGGTGCCTTTATAACAATTATGAATAGCAAATTTGTATATAATAACCTGAGGTTAAACTATTATATTTTTCATACTTTACACCACATAAACTAGAAGTTTATTAATTGTTAATGCTGTGAAACAAATAATGGCAATGAACTGAAAACGGTCTACCTAGACGTATACGTAATTTCAAAAGGCAACAATTAAATATTACTAATACGCCTTAGTACACAGTATATTATTTTATAAAAGTCTGTCAAAACAGTTCCTTCATACCAATTATGATTGGCATAATTAACTAAGGCCAGTATTTAACTCTGGTTATGTCAAGATAAATAACTCACCCTCAATATTCTAATTTCTGTTTATGACAGCATTAAATGAACTTTTCATTATCTTCTTAAAAAAACACACACACAAACACACACAAAATAATTAAATTGCAATTGTTTGTATTGATTTTTAATTTAACCATGATTTTTAATTGCTTTTAATTTATTTTCTAAAGTTTTTCATTTATTTTTGTGATTTTAGCAATAAGCACGTTTTGTTAAAAAACAATTTTCGATAGTAATAGTTTTTTGTTAACACTTAGATACATAAGCTATTATTTTATGATAAAAAAAATAATTTAATTTAAAACAGATATATATTTTTTTTCAAATGTTAATAATTTTTGTTTTATTTTTATGTAGATTGTCATTTAAAATTTTTGTTTTCATGTTTTTTTTAAATCAAGCTTTATTGTGTAAAAATACCAATGAAAATGCAAATTCACATTAAAATACATTGATAACAATATCAATACAATTATATGATATTGAGGCATTTTTGCTAAATGACGCACACACACACACACATATAAATATTAATTTAAATTTAATGATAAATAATAACAACAACAAAAACATAAACATAATACATATAAATATAAATGGAAACGAATTTAATTTGGTTTTTTTTTGTTTGTATTATTGACAATAGTGAAAACAAGATATAAATATTAGTGGAAAATTTTATTTTTTTTAATGGCAAATAATGTGTATACTCGTTCTCCTATTGTCAACAATTAACTGACAACAAAGTGATATTAATGTTTTATATTTTAAATTAAGTTTTAAATATGTATTAGTTTTACTAAAAATCTTTTTCTATGCTGCTCTTCATTATTGTTCTTTTAAATAATGTGACTGACAACAAAAGCAGTTAGCGAACAAACCACAATTTAGTCACACTGCATAAGCTGCTTAATATTTGGTTAAAGAACGTGTGACCACACTAAACAAATACTTTCGATAATGAGCTGGATAATGAAGATATTTATTAGCAGTCTGTCAATAAGATTCACCATGTACAGGTTGGTTGAAAAGTTCCTACGCTCACCAAACTTTTTTTTCTCAAGTTGGTATAACTGTCCTGAGAACACATGCAAAGTTGTAAGTCATTCTGTCAATTCCTTCTTTGTTTACAAGCCATTTGAAGTTGACGTGTCATTGATTTTTTTAAATATGGAAAAAATTGAATATTGTGCAGTCATTAGATTCTTAGTTTTGAAGGGTTTAAAAGCAAAGGAAATTTATGAACAATTGTTAGAAGTGTATAAGGAGTCCTTACCTTCAAAACGCACCGTTGAATTTTGGGCTGGTGAATTTAAACGTAGTCGTACCAGCCTTAAAGACGATCCACGCGAAGGACGACCAAAAACTGCAACCACAGCTGAAATCATTGAGCAGGTATACAATATTGTTAGTGAAGATCCAAGTTTGACTAAGCGTGAAATTGCTTATGCGATAGGCATATCAGACGAACAAGTACTCCATATTTTACATGAAGAATTACATATGAAAAAACTATTTGGAAAGTTAGTGCCGCACACATTAACAATTCAACAAAAACTGGATTGAAAACAAATATCTCAGCGTAATTTGGAGCGTTTTAAGCCGAATAAACCCATTCTTGAGCCTTTTTATAACTATGGATGAGACTTGGATCTACCACCATGATCCTAAATTGAAACAAGAACGTTTACAGTGGACTGAAGCTGGTTGTTCAGCTCCAAAGCAGGTGAAGTCACAACGATCAGCAAAGAAGGTTATGGTATCAGTTTTTTGGGATGCAAAATGAATTTTGTTGATTGATTATCTTCAGAAAGGTAAAACAATCAACTCTGAATATTATTGCAGCCTTTTGGATCAGCTGGATGAAAAAATTCATGAGAAATGACCTGGTTTAAAGAAGAAAAAAATCATTTTCCATCAAGACAATGCACCTGCTCACAAAAGTGTTTTGACGATGGCTACATTCAAAGAATTAAAGTACGAATTGCTTGAACATCCACTGTATTCACCAGATTTGGCTCCCAGTGACTACTATCTCTTCAGAAATCTCAAACAATTCCTCCGTGGAAAGCATTTTTCGTCGAATGAAGAGGCCATAGCAGCCGTAGACGGTTATTTTGCAGAGCTTCCGGAAAACCATTATAAGGATGGGATAAAATTATTGGAAGATCATTGAAACAAGTGTATTGAGCTTCTAGGAGATTATATTGAATAAAAATATATATTTCGTAACAAAAACAGTATTCTTTCATTTCGAGCGCAGGAACTTTTCAACCTACCTGTATAAGTCAATGTGTGTGTGTGTGTTGATAAACACATACACATAAGGATGTAAAAACTGGTAAACCCATAAATTCTATATAAAAGTCGCTAATACAGCAGACAATGCAAATTAAAACTTACAAGGAAGGTACTCCAAAGGGGAAACATTTTGATTTTGAAAAAAATAAAAAATCTTAAATATGTAAAAATTGTTCCATCGATCTGTCTCGGATTTTGGGCTACCTCTTGAACTTAAATGCTCAAATTGGGGTTAAAAAAATTGCAATTTTTTACAAAAGTAAATATATGTAACACATCGGCTGAAAAGTCCGTAAAATTACCTATGACATTTTTTTTTGGCGAATTAATTCGCCAACATGGTCTCCTTTAAGAGCGATACAATCTCCAATGGCTTTCTAAGATTTCAATACCTTTTTTATAGCATGATTTATCTATGACTTTAAAATAGGCCTCTGTTTCGGCCATTACCTTTTCATTCGAACCAAATCTCTTTCTGGCGAGCATTTTTTGAAGTCTGAAAATTGGTAAAAATCGCTGGGAGCCAAATATGTTGAATACGGTGGGTGCACTAGCAATTGAAAGTTTAATTTGTGCAATTTTACCAGCTCTTAGAATCATGACACGTTGTTGTTTCTGGTGCACTGTGAGCAAACGCGGCACCCTTTGCGAAAACAACTTTCTCATGGACAAACGTATACCTAGAGTTAGCTATTTTATAATTATAACATTAATATCACTTTTTTTGTTTGTTTGAAACGTAAATGTATTTATGAAACTATGTTAATTCATGATTTTTATAGAGTTTTTTTTTTTTTAAATATACACTAAGGTATTTAAAAAGGAAAATTTCACCATCTTTAGTAAGTGATAAACAACAAAATTTAATTTAATTATTAATTATTTTATATAATAATTTTTAAAGAGTTTAATTTTTAAACATTAACTAAAGATCATGAAATTATACCTTGATATTTAATTTTATTTCTAACAGTTTAAATATAATTACTTAATATGATGATAAATTTTTTGTCTTTTAATTTTTTTCTGTTGATTGAGGGATTGGATTTGATTTGATTTGATTTTTTTTCACATTAATTTGCGATATTAAATGCACAATACTTGAAAATTATTTGGCCCATAAAAAGTAAAAATGAATAAAAGTAAAAGATATAAATATTATGGCTAAATAAAGGCAAGTATTGTTGGTTTAACCAGAGATATTACACCAGCATATTGTTTATAAAATGTTTTATATATAAATATATATATTTATTGTATATAGTAATAGAAAGTGCAATAGTGATTTTTATATATACAGTGGTGGAAAAATAAATAGGAACGATCAAAATTTCCATATATTTCTTAAATATTTATTAACTTGTAACTAAATAAAATTAAGTTTACATTTGAACTTTATGTACTTCAACGTGTTTAACTAAAAATATAATAAATAATATAATATTTCATCAGTAAGTAAGAAAAAATTGTAATTCTTCAAAAAAATGCCTGGAAAAAATTATAAGAACGATTACTTTTTTTAAATTTATTGCAATTTATGTAATAACTACAATAATATCCAAATATTATATTAATATTTGGTAGATGCTTCGTTCATTTTAATAACCTCCTCACATCTGCGTTGCATAGAGTCAACTAGGTTTTCACAAACTTCCGGGGGTAGGGAATACCAAGCTTCCTGTATTTTTTGCCACATATCATTTTTATTCTTGGATTTGCACATTCCTATTTTATTTTTTAAGACTCCCCAAAGGTGTTCAATCGGATTTAAATCCGGAGACTGAGAAGGCCATTCCATAACAGGTACTTTATTCTCTCTAAGCCAGGTTTTAATCAATTTGGAAGCATGTTTTGGGTCGTTATCCTGCATATATTCCCACTTCAATGGCATTTCGTCTTCTGCAAATGGTAGCATTTGGTTTTGCATAATGTTGACGTAATCCGGAGCGCACATTTTCTCTTTAAACCAAAAAAATTGGACCGACACCAGATGATGAAAAACAGCCCCATATCATCAGCGATCCTCCTGCAGTCTGTTTCTAATCGTGCGGCTACTAACTGGAGCACACAATTCATTTCGAAGCTCATTTGATGACCGAAAATGATTGTTTTGGGATAACCGGACTAAACGTTTGTCAAATCGAGCAGATGTTTTACGCTTTCTACCTCTCGTCTCAGGTTTAACTTTAGCATGAATTGCGTTAAAAACCTTTGTTTTGGAACACTTCATTAATTCTGCAATTTTTTTTTCATAGATTTTCCATCATTTTTTAGGCAGATAATAACATCTTTTTCAGCCTGAGTGCATTGTGTTCCGCGACCCATTTTCGAAAGCAAATACCGAACAAATACTATGTTAAAGTTAACTTAATATGATAGAATTTATAATTTACAGTTAATTTTTTGTCACTTGAGTCTCTCTTGAGTACTTATTTAAACTGTAACATAATCTAAATGACTTAAAAAAGTGTTGGTGTAATCGTTCTTATTATTTTTTCCAGTCTTTTTCTTACCTTTTCTCACTCTCTAGCAAATAAATTTTTATTTGTAAACATAATTATTAAAAAGTAAACGTATATTGAAAAACCGTTAAATTGTGCAACATATCACAGTCTTCACCAATTAAATAGAATGCTTCTGAAAATTTCTACAACTATTAATTTAGAAAAAATTTAACGTTCCTATTAATTTTTCCACCACTGTATATTATTTTTTTTTATTGAAATAGCAAGAAAGAACAAATATTTTGATTTTAAATAAATATTATTGTATATTTTTTTTCTTTAAGTTCTTTTTTAAAATTGTTGATAACAATATTTTGCATAATATTCTGGTTAAACTGTTGTTATCTTTAATTTTATGTTTGTAGTTAGTTTAGAGTTTTTTTTTTGTTGTGAATTATTATTATTAAGATGACGTTGAATGATGCATTTTTTTTGTTTTTTTGGTTGGTATATTTTACAATGTAAGGCCCACATAAACGGCAAGCTGACAATGTACACTCCCACTTTTGTTTGGTGACCACTGCGTGTGTAAACTACTCTTATTGAAATGTACATATATAAATATTTTTTTTATACGGTTGATATATAAAACTGAGTTTGAAAATGTTGGTTTATGTTAAGAAAATTAAAAAAAAAAAACTTGAAATTAAATTAAAAAAAAAAAAAAAATTAAGCGTTAATAAGTTCTTTATTAAATGAAATTTTTTTTTTTACAAAAATTTATATAAATTGTAAGAAAACTAAATTGATTTTGTAATTATATTACAAAGTGCTTTGGTTAAGCCAACTCATATGTATAACAAAATTATAATATTAACAATACAAAACTAGGTTTATGTTAAGCCAGGTAAATGTTTTTTATACAATTTTTATTTTTTTTTTTTATATAAAATAAGGAGTTGGTTTTTAAAGTCTTACCTTGTTATACACATTATTTTTTTTTTCTAAACTATAATAATCAAACAATACTTAAAAATGGTTTATTTATACTTATACTTAGTTCTTTTTTTTTTTTTTTTTTTTTTTAAAGAAGATATATGTAAAATGATTAAATTTCCCTTTTCTTGATCTTTAATTCCATTTTTTTTTGTCTATCGTATACCAACTTACCTATTGTACATCAGCACATCAGGTTTCCATAGTTTATTTGGTGTTATACGTAAATCTTTAACATTTCCATATTCTGAGTCATTCCATCGTAAATTATAATCATTCCATTCCTGTTTTTGTCATTGCAGCAGAAAAAAATATTTTTTAATAAAATGATAAAAGGTAAAGGGGGGAAAAAAAAGAAAAAATTAATTAAAAATGTTTCTTATATTATATTGACAATCAAATATATACAATATAAAAAAAGGAACTTTTTTTTTATCGAAAAATATACAATAAAAATTTGCTGATTAAATTTTATATTCTTAGCCTCTGGTTATGCTAAATATTTGAGAGATTTATGGCTGAAAAGTCAAAAAAAAAAATTATCTCTTCAAAAGTAAGTTGGCTATTTATTGCCACTTGCATTCACTTGAAAGTAGAAAATTGTTAAATTAAAAAAAAAAAAAAAAAAATGTTTATACAATCATAAGCAAACGTAAAAAAAAATAAAAAATTTGAACAATTCTGAGCGTACATAATATTTCAATATTTTTCTTTATAACTTTGGTGTTCATCGGCAGATTTTCATAATTTTTGACAGCTAGCATCTGCTAAATATAAAAAAACTTTTAATTTAAACTCCTGACTTGCTTTAGTACCGATTTTAAAATATATTATACCCCAAGAATTTAAGCTATACATATAATTTTGTTCATCTCAGTGGTGAATAAGGCGCACTTTTTTCCACCACAGGTTTTTTTTTCACAAGTTTGAATTCAACACTTTAATCAAATATTTCCAACTGTAATTAAAATATGGCACAATGCAATACAAAATATCAATATTCGAAAATATTTGTTTTCTGTAAAAGTTGCTGATAAATTTGAAAAAAAAAGAAATAAAAATTTTACAGAATGATGGCAAAAGAATAGTTTTAATTCCAGAATCAATATATTCTCGAATTGAAAAGTGTATTTTAGTTGCGACAACAAATAAACCAATTTTAATAATAGTAACTAAATTTCAGTTGGAAAGTGCAAAAATTTTTCTCTGTGTATACAGATTTCCATTGCCTTCCTTGGTTGACATCAATAATGTGGATCATTATTTGCTTTTAAGATATCCAACTATGTCTGTGCGGCATTATTAAAAACACGCATACACTGAGAACTATTTTTTGAAAATGAACCTTTGATGCATGCTTCCAATGGAATTGTCTCTAAAAAAATTAATTCTGGATAATATCGAATTCTAATAAGTTATTCTTAGAAAAAACCTTCAAATCATGTGGACCTTTTAAACATTTGCCAGGAATTTATCATATGCACGCTTTTGGACTAAAATAATTCTGGGTAGGATTTCCTATAAAAAACACTGATTATAAGGCCTTTTATCTATAGAAAACCCATTAGATTCTGGGATTTTATTTCTACAGAATATCCTCATACTTAGGAGTCTCATTCCCGTAGAAAACTCAGATTATAAGGAGATTTACCAATAGAAAAATTTATAATTATAAAGAGTTTATGCTATAGAAAACCCCTCAGAATTTTCCTTTTAGAAAACCCTTCTATTCAGAGGAATTTTCTTAACAGAAATTTCCTTAGATTCTGTGGACTTTTTTGTATAGAGGAACCATTGGATTTTAGGACTTTATCCTGTAGCAAAAGCCTCAGATTATAAGAAATTTTTCTAATAGAAAAGCTTTCATATTTTAAGGACTTTATAAACGTCCTTAGATTCCGCGGACTTTTTCCTATAGAAGCCCCTCAAGAGTTTTTCCTATGGAAACCTCTCAAGTTTAAGGACATTTTGATATAGAGAAATCCTCAGATTTTGATGAATATTTTTTCCTATAAAAAAATCCTCAGATTATGAGAACTTTTTTCTATAGAAAAATCCTCAGATTCTGAAGACCGTTCCCTGTACAAAACTCTCAAATTCTAAGGATTTTTTTTACAGAAATCTCTTCAAATTTGCATTTTTTCATATAGGTTGGGCTATAAGACCAAAGTTTGTCCGGATAGTTGGAAAAAGGAAGGAGGTATTTGGAAAAGGAAGCAGGATTTGACCATATCGGGGTTTTACCATATCTCGTGAGCATTGTAGAGAAGTCTCTTGGGAGTTATTTAGAAATGAAGAAATATTCGGTGAAACCAATGGAATTTTTTTCTACACGGATGACTTCAAACTTGATGGGAGAATTGCTTTAGAACTATTTTGGGACCTAGATATAGGGATGTGCTTGCGGTTTTCAGACAGAGGTATTGTATATTATTATGTAGATAAGGTTTTTGAAAGTCAGGCTGTGTGTAGGGCTCTGTCAGGGGAGTCTGTAAAATCGAAGACAGTTTTGGACTGCAAGGTGGATCCTCTCCTCTCTTATTATTCTGACGGGAACGTTTAAGGTGAAGTGGATGTGAATGAAAGGGCTTACAACGTGTTTAGTAATAGCTCCAATCTGGCTTTTCTAAGCGTTCATAATTCCTAAGTCTTTTTGGATGACGAAAACAGAACTTGAGTTATGGGTCACCAACATGCGCAAGAAGATCTGAAAAGGGAATGATGTTGTTGCGGTCTCGAAATGTTCTTTGGGGAAATCCGAAGGTAGGCAAGACGAAAGGAGCCTTTAAGTTGGGCAAGAGGAAACTAACCAATCTAAAGGGAACTATTACAGACCGTTACACACTGCTTTCGAAATAGGAAAGGAGTAATTCTAGGGTTTGTAGGGCCTATGGGAAGGAAGATGAGATCCTGGAGTACTTACTCTACGTTTGGCATGCCTTAGTAAGAAGCAGTGAAGAACATTAGAGTGTTTGCAAAAAATTGATTTGGGGAAACTGATGGGGTAGCTGAAGGTTGCTAAATTCTTCAGGTAGACCGCAATGCTTAGGGCGGCGTATTTATATTTTATATTAAATATTTCGTAAGAAGAAAGAAAAAGAGTCCTTAAATAAGTATAAGTAGGTACTTTGGTAATATTTAAAATAAGCCAAATTTGCTGCCTGTTACTGGTATTTTTTCGCCCATTTTGTAAGCTTTTTGTCTCCTTGCTTACCACACACTAGTCCTTAAATGGTACCTAAGGTTACAGTGTCCATTGAGAAATTCTGTTAAGGTCCTTAAGACCTTCCTGATCAAAGAAAGAAATCTCCTGGAGTTTCCACTAGAAGCAGTGATGCATTTCTTCGCTAGGCCCTGGTAAATGGAAGCATTCCAGCACTCAATTATATTGGACTTCCTTCACATTCTAAGTTTTTCTATGATGCAGCCCGCAGTTAAACCTCAGAAACGTTCAGGGCCAAAGAGGTAACCTGTCAGCCCGTTTTTTGCCCGCATGTCCCCCGTACCTAGGAACCCAGCTTAGGATTAGTCTGTTGCATCCAACGAGTCTGTTGAGAGACCCAATGCAGTTGAGGACACGTCATAGGACAATAATATCCTGAATGCCGCTTCACTATCCGAATGAACATAAATAAGTGTTCCCCTTACGCCCCCTCTAAGACATTCCGATACATATACGTAGATGAAGAAGATCTCGGCCTGAATATGGACGGGTACTTACCCATCGGAAGGGATATTGGTACATTGACACCGGCATTTGTAACCCATTTGATCTGTTTCGAGCCGTCGAGCACACCTAAGACCCGCCCGGGTTCCCAAGATTTGCTGGTCCATATAACGCTCTCGAAAATTATCACCTCGTTGTTCCTGGCAAAAATGTACCTTCGTAACATCTTGTTCGTGAACCTGGGCAGTGGTTCGTCAATGAACAGAAGGCAGAAGCTTGGTATTAAAAATTATGAAAATCTGGCAATGAACTCAAAAACTTTAGCTTTTTATGCCTGATGCTTGTTATGCAAAATTATGATAATCTGTCGATGAACTTACAAGTTATAGAGAATAGATTTGAAATATTATGTATGTCCACAAATTTATTAAATAATTTTAAATTTTTGTATGTTATACAATAACTTACTTGTGATTGCATAAATTCTTTGTGGGTTTTTATTCCAGTTAACAATTTTATAATTAATTTATTACAAAAGTTCATTTTTTTTAATTGTATATTTAATATAATAGTTATAATGGTTAGTTGTATTGTATGTTAAAGTGTTAAATGAAATGGCGACACTATAAAATATAATAAAATTAAAATAAATAGTCACTATTATAATTATAGAAAAATAAAATAATTATTTAACTTAACAAAAAACAACAACAATTTAAACTATTAAAATGTAAAAACCACATCATTAAATATTAATATTCATAAAAATCTAATAAAAATCTACTTAATGCACTTAAATAAAAGCCACTACAATAAACAAAAAATTAAAACAGCTAAATAGTATAATTTAATAAAATTTGGTAAAACCAAATATTAATATATTTAAAAACGACATTTAACGTTAAAGAAAGAAAATGTTTTTAAAAACAAATATTTAATAGTTTTGTTTTTGTGAATTATTAAAAAAAAAAACTAAGATAGTTAATAAATATTAAAAGCAATAAAGAAAACGTTAAAATTAATTAAAAAAAAAATTATATAGTATTTACTTGGTTGAAAACTGCACTGTTGTTTTTTGTTCAACAACTTTTTTCTTAATTAATTTTTTTTTTGTATTCTCATTTCTCAAAAAGACAAATACAAAAATTAAATAGCAACAAAGGAAATTCAAATAAAACTGTATTGGTTTGTTTGAGATTTTTCCTCTTCTTTTTTAAGGAAAAAATAGGAAATCACAAAAAAAAATTACTACCTACTTTAAGGGACCACATAACAAAAAATAAAGTTGTCTACTTTTAGGAGCTTTTAAAATGAAATAATTTTTTGTTTTGTTTATTTTGTTTTTAGTGGTTGCGTTTAAATGCTTTTTAGTATGTGAGTATTTAAGTTTATGTTACCAAACTGTTTAGATTTGTTTTTCTTTTTTTTTTCTTTGTTCGTTTTGCTCTAAACGTTTTGTTGTCATTTGTGGTCAAAGTGGTTTAAGTTTTAAACTGTGCTTTTTTTTGGTTATGGTTGAAAAAGTTGGATATAAACGTAACTTTTTATTTGTTAACTTGTGGTCACAATATCACAAAAGATTTAAGAGGTAAATATAAAAGAAAGGCACAGTTATCGTGAATATAAGAAAAATTTCAAATAAAAATTGACAAATAGAAGAATCTAAGACCAGATTTATAAGAAGTATAAGTATAAAAATCTTTTAATCTTTAAAACAAAATCTTTTAAAAAAAATTTGGAAATATTGAATTTTGCTAAAAATAATTTTTGAAATCAAAATCGATAGACTGCCATTACATGCGGGATTATTCAGAATTTTCAAGTTTTAGAAAGAACCACTTCTTCGAAATCTTTCTCTTTCAACCCTTTCGACTCGGATGGTACATATGTGTACCACTCAAAGTTTAAACGTCTCTTAAAGTTTTAAATAAAATGTTGCTGTGTTCTGAAATATACCACATCATCTTCAAACTTCTGTGAATTTTTTTAAACACTATTTTCTTTCCAGCCTAATTTTTTTTTTGAAAAAGGGTGAAGTAGAAATTGCGCAAAATTGCAAGACACCAAAAAAGTTTTGGTACTAAGTAATTGTCACGACACAACATTAACAACTGTTGCAAAAACATTGAAAACAGGCGAAGAGATTAAAGTCCCATGTCCGAACTAAATTAAATTTTATAGCGAGATCATAGGAGGTGTTGACTTGGCTGATCAAGTGTCTGGCCTTTACGAATATTATAATGATGACAGCCGCGAATTTCTGGGTCATTTATAATGATCTCAATCGAAAAAGATGCCATTCAAGTCGTTTTTAGTTAAGTTAGCAGAGACATTGTCCTGGAAGCCTAAATCTACAGCCGTTCGTCGATCAACAAAATCAGGCTCAGCACCACATACTGCCAATCGCAAACTAATGAATATTCCTGTTGAAGGAACTTCCCGGCGTCGTTGTACTAACTGCAAATTTGATTTCATTGATTAATGACAATAGTATAAAATTTCGTTGATAATAAACCTATTAAAAAAAACAAATAAACTCCATTGACAGACAAGATTTTTGAAAAATTTAAAAAGGGAAAAAATCGCTAAAACAGGAAGGAATATGTTGATAAATATCACTAAAATAGAGGATCGGTCCATTAAATTTCGTTCTCAGTTTTTAGTGTTTAAATTTCAATCGATTCCCGTTCTATTTCATTTTGTTCCTCTTGCCTATTGTTTCAATTCCACTCGTTCTCTATCCATGCCACTTATTCCCTTTGTCTTTTGTTTCAATTTCACTCGTTCTCTGCAATTTCATTCCCCTTTCACATGTGTCCCGGTTTATTTCATTGCATTGCGCTTTTCTGGTGTCTAATTTCATTAAATCCCTGTTTTTTCCATTTTGTTCCCCTTTTGACGTGTTTCAATTCCACTCGATCCTCTTTTTGCCATTTCGTTTCTCTTGGCTAGTATTTACCAATTGGTGCCTGTTTCATTCCATTTCGTTCCCCTAGCTTAGTGTTCAATTCCACTCGTTCTTCGCTATATTTCATTTCGTTTCCTTTGCAAAGTTTTTCAATTTCACTCGTTCCCCGTTGAGTTTCGTTTCGTTCCATTTTGTATAGTGTTGCAATTGTACTCGTTTCCCATTCCATTCCGTTTCGTGCCCCTAGTCACTCGTTCCCCGTTCCATGCCATTTTTTTTGCCCAATTTTAGTGTTTTAATTTCACTCATTCTTTAAATTTCTGGTTCCTATCCAAACAGGTTTGGGCAGGCAGTTAAAGACACTTTGTCGTTTTGATAAAACATATTTAAATTTCAGGTCCCTAGCCAAAGCGGTTTGGAAGAACGTTTAGGAGAAAACTTTTTCCCTTTGCAACCTTATTTTTTACCACGTTCTTGGCGAAGATTCAAAACCACAGTGAACACAATTTTTTAAATTTCGATTTTCTAGCCAATGCCGTTAAGGTGGGCACTTTTTCCCTTTTGAACCCCTATTTTTACCATGTTTCTAGAGAAATTTCCATAAAGCATCTTATTGTAACCTGCTTTGAGACTTGCTTGAATAGATATTTAAGTAAAGCAAAAGTTTTCCTAAGAAATCTTGTCTTCACTGAAGTCAGCCGGTTGCAGGCCCGGAAAATTAGCAAAGGAGTGGTCTGAGGAGTGGTTTAGCTAATATTAGCAACACATGTCTGCTGACGTGTAGTACAATAAAATTAGTAGAAAAAATTAGTAGCCACTACTAAATTTTAGTAAATTGTTGCAAGCTGCAATTTAAAATCGATCTGCTAACATTAGTAACAAATTTTTCTAAATATTAATGAAAAGGAAATAGCAGGAAATTTAAAAACCGCTA
>OX456526.1:136319555-136384555 GCA_949748255.1 Eustalomyia histrio | reverse complement strand
TTCGAAGAAAAAAAGGTCTGTAAGTGATAGGCCCAAGCATGGACCACAACGTACTGCAAGATCGGCTGAAAACATTTCTGCTGCTCAAGAAAGTGTTCAAAACAATCCATCAACCTCAATTCGACGCCGTGCTCAGGAGCTTGGTCTTCAAAGAACAACTTTGGCCACAATTTTGCACAAGGATTTGCATTTGTTTCAATTTAAGATTCAGTTGACACAAGAGCTTCTTCCACAAGACCATTTACGCTGCCGTTCATATGCCAATAGGATGTTACAGCTCGCCCATGACAACCCCGATTTTCATGAAAAAATTATAATGAGTGAGGAGGCACATTTTTATTTGAATGGATGTGTGAATAAACAGAATAAACGGTTCTGGGCAATGGAAAACCCTCAAATTATTCATCAGTCATCTTTGCATCCATTAAAAGTGACAGTCTGGTGTGCAATTTGGTCAGGGGGACCTTACTTCTTTGAAAATGAAAACGACGTAACGGTAACTCTGAATGGGGAGCAATATCGTGATATGATTGAAAACTTTTTAACGCCACAACTTTAGGCTTGATTAACATGTGGTATCAACAAGACGGTGCCACATCGCATACAGCCCGGATTACAATGGTATTACTGAGAGACCTCTTTCCACAACAAGTTATTTCAAGAAATGGTGATGTTGATTGGCCTCCACGATCGCCTGATTTGACTGCTCCGGACTTCTTTTTGTGGGGATATCTGAAAAGCAAGGTTTATGCAAACAAACCAGAAATGCTTGAGCAACTCAAACAAAATATTCGTGATGAAATGAAAATGAAATACCGCTTGAAATGTGTGAGAATGTAATGAAACATGTGCTTAAAAGGTGTCGCATTTGTGAGGCTAACAGAGGCGGGCATTTATCTGATATTGTATTCCATACATAATTGCCGACATTAAATAAAACATTTAAGATCCATTATCTTTCATTTAATCAAAAATTATAAACAAACAAAGTAGTATACCTTCCCGGCGGACACCTTGTATAAGCTCTTACTTTGGCATAAGGATTCACACTTAACCTAAAAACAAAGCCATAGATTTTTATAAAATTTTTCAAAACGAATGTATTTAATTCTTATCGTCCCATGGCTCCCTGTCCCATGTACCAATCATCCATTAGTCCCATGTGTGAATCATGGGACTAATGGATTGAGTAGACTAATTAATTGATAATTTCATTGTCATTTTGTTTATATCAATGGGAGTGAAATTATAAGCATTACCACTTTTTAAATTTCAAGTCGATAAATATCGTTTTAATTGATTATTATGAACTAATCGATAAATGTTAATTAAACCGATACCTATCGATGAAATCAATAAAATTAATAATAACACTACTAGTCAAGGTTTCAATCAAACTTTTTTTAAAATTATTTGGGTCTTTTAAACACGAAAAGGTCCCCTCAAATTGCGTTTCCGAAATATGGGCCTTTCTTATTTTGACATTTAACCCAGTGAAAATTTATTAATAAATTGGTAAAAAATCTTAAATTTTAACATTCAACATTATTAAATGGAATTTTGTAGATATTGCAATAAAATGCCAACCTTGGGCCCCGGAACTTTTTTGTTCCCTAGATTCTAGGGAACCGAAGGTTGAGTTTTGTGTGTAAAACTGCATTCAGCTTAATTGGCTAGTAAAATAATGTTCTACATATATGCCTTAAAATACCAACCTTTGGCCCCCGTACTTTTTTTGTTCCTCAGATTTAGGGAGTCAGATGTTAGTTATTTTTTTGACAACTTCTATTTAGTTAAATTAAAAAATGTCAGGAAAGTTTAATCTTCGGCCCCTATCCTTTTTGATTCTTAAGATTTAGGAGGGCCTAAAGTCATATATTGTGTGCAAGCTGCAGTTAGTTCTATTGCCTTAATAAATAACATTGTAGATTTGAATATGTCAGAAAAACCCAATAATATTTTAGATGCCAAAGGTTAAGTTTTTGTTTACAGTCTGCATTTAGTTCAATATTTAGAAAATATATGAAAAACCCAATATTTGGCCGTTTTAATTTTTTTTGTTATTATTCAGGGGACCAAAGGTTGATTTTTCTAGGTACAAACATCATTTAGGTCAATTGGCTAAAAACCTAGCAAAAACATGGTAATGACAGGCCATTACTATGTAGATTACTATGTAATGATCAGTCATTACCTTTTACATTACTCTAAAATACAAAATAATGACCTACTGATAATGCATGGTAGAAGTACTTATATGTACATGCAAAATAATGCGTTACTGGTAGTTACTGAAATAAATAACGAATTCGTATTTCTGTTTTTTTAAATATTGATAAATTTATTTTGAAAAACTATACCTCAAAATAGAAAAATATCTGCTGTAAAAGATGATTTTGTAAAAATTTTAAGATTATAAAGGGGTTCTAATGTAAAATAGCATTGCTTCAATATAAACTTAAATTTTTAAATGCAAAAAGTAGATATTTTAAATATTTTTTTTTATAATTTCAAATACAAATGATTTTTATTGATTTTTTTAAGTAAGAAAATTTTACTTGAGAAAAGTCTGATATTATGTTACCAAGAGTTACTACTTACATTATTATTTTAAGTAACCATTTATTTCTCTACTATGAGTAACCATGCTGGTTAATCATTATTCTCACTTTTTTTGTAAGCGAGTAAATAGCCTGGTAACTAGTGAAACCCTTTGTGGGCTACTTACTCTCTTAATTATTTGGTAATGTCTGTTTTGTTGGGTACGTAATATTATGCAGGGAAAAATATCAAAAAACGTCAACATATGTGCCACTGGATCATAGCAATAAAAAGGGCGGGACCAAATACCATTTAACTAGAGTCGAGTTAAAAATTTAATGATTGTGTGTAGAAAATTTAAAAAAAATCTGTATTATAATTTTGTATGTTACAAAAATATGCAAATTTAGTTCACATTTTTATACCCTCCACCATATATGGTGAGGGTATATATCAGTTTGTTATTCCGTTTGTAACATGTCGAAATATAGGGGTAAGACCCCATAAAGTATATATATTCGTGATCCTTATGCAATTTTAAGTCGATGTAGCGATGCCCGTCTGTCTGTCTGTTGAAATGGCGATCACGATGAGAAAACGCTCACGGCCTATTTTTACTAAGATTATTGTACATCCTTCCGAGCAGTTTGGTATTGAAAATGAGCAAAATCGGTCCAGCGGTTAAAAAGTTATGGGTGAAAATGTGAAGATACCTCTAAATTTTCCATACAAATTGGTGTATTTTAGTACAATTTCATAGTAGCGACTGGTATTTAATATTTTTTTTCTCATATCTTTTCGCCAATCGCTTAGAAATTAATAATATTTTGTACACCTCAAATAATTTTTTTTACCACTAAAATTTTTTTCACCTAAAAAAATTTTTTCACCTCAAAATTTTTTTCACGTAAAAAAATTCGTTTCGGCATCCAAAAAAGTTTTTCAGCTCAAAAAATTTTTTCGCCTCCATAATTTTATTTCAAAAGTTTCTGACATTATTTGCATCAAAAACAATAGAGAACATTGGTGAAGGGTATTCAAAGATTCGGCACAGCCTAATTTAAGACTTTACTTTTTTTTAAATATTTCGAGATATATTCCATACCAAGGTTGACCAATACGTTTATTAATTTAAGTGTTGCTTCATAGGAATACAGTTTCAATGCTCCCAAATTATGTAGCAAATAAGACAGTTTTAACAAGAAATTAAAAACAAAAAACTCAATTTTCGAGATCCTTCTGAGGTTCTTAAAATAGCTTTGAACATTTTCCATGATTTTATTCAAACTTCAAAATCAAAGATTTTTCCCAATATTGAGTCATGAATTTCCCTGAGGTCAAAAAAAAAAAAAATAAAAGAAAGGACCATGCTTTGGAAACGCGATTTGATAGAACCTTTCTGAGACTCATGTGATATAACGAAAAATCTAAAAAGCCGACCACTACGTCTGACAATTTTATTTTTTTTTTCAAAATTGCCTCGCAAAAATACTTTATATTCGAAGATGTACGGCGAACTTTTTTGTTTGCCTGTAAGGATGGTACGGTCTAATATACATTTTAATAAAAATGTCTGTTACATATTTGTATGGGGTAATATAATCAAATATTAAGCTCTTGGGACATTAGCTTAGTTAGAAGGCTTAAGCTTTCAAATTCTATATAATTTTAACAATCTTTTATTTAACACTTTATATTCTCTTACATTTAACACATATTCTAAATTAAAATGTTTTATTTTTATTTGATTTTTTTTCGCCTGAAAGTATGCAAAGCAATATTAAATCCTTGGTGTATGCTCTTGTCTGTGTATGTAATTCATTAAAAACAATAAAATACTATGGTGAAATATGTATCATTTTGTTTTGCTAATACATTTTAAATGTTGTCTCCATGTTTTATACAAAATTTCTAAAAAGCAAATAATATATAAATACTGTTAAACACTCAAACAAACACTATGATAATAAAGTTTGCTACCATAAATTAAAGGTGGTATGAAACCAAAAATTGTCCACCATTTTAAATATAAAAAAAATCATTGAGAAACTTTGCTATGACAAAGGCAGAATTTAATAGTTTTAAAACTTTGTCTACTTTTTGTGCTGAGTGTCCTTTTTTAAAAAATATTGTCCTTTTATTTCGCTGCTGTTGATTTTTTGTAACACCAGCAATAACAACTGCACAACTCTTTTATTTATGACTTATTTCTTATGGGGTTAAAATTGGTTAAATAACAAATTGTGAATTTTTCAATTTTACAACACATAAAATATTTAATGGCGATTGATAACAATAACATATGCTCCAAGGCAACATAACATACATATGAATATTATTTATATAAAACATTAAACAATAATTGTGGCTTTTTTAAGCAAAATATGTAATACAAATAAAATATCTTAATGGGGTGGCATATACGGAGATTTAAAAAGCTGTTTCCGTTAAATTTTGTATTAATGGAGTTTTTATATTACATTAAAAAATATTTTTATTAACTTTTTGCAGAAATAAGAGGTCATTAAGAATATGTTTAAATATTTTTGGGTTTTAATTTCTATTCTTAGCTGATTGAAATAAATTAGAACTTTTATAATTAAAATTGGCCTAAATTTTAATTTTTACTCCAAAGGTTTTTTGTTCTAATAACTTTACTATTGAAAGTCGACAAAATTCAGCAAAACTTAAAAAAAGTTATGACTTGAGCTGAGAAGAGATCATGTTTATCTCGAAAAGTGAGAGAGAGAGAGAGAGAGAGTAAATAGAGCTTTAATCCCGCATCTCGAAAACTTAACGTGTAAAAGCAAAAGTGTTTACGTCGGAGGTTAAAAGCCTTCCATAAAACCCCAATAACAGTCTCAAATTTCAACTAAACCTTCGCGATTTTTAGATCGTTATTATCCCGTAAACTCGACATCTCTTTGGGGGGGAGGAAGGCCTTAAGTTTAAAATATTAACCGTTTCTTAAATGACATCGTAATAAACTGCCTGTGAGAAAACAATTTTTATAAAAATCTCAGCTCCATTGCGCTTTTAAATTTTGACTACATTCGCTTAAGCTTAGGATCGTGATTATATTGATCTTAGATTTAGTACAACATGACTATTTTTGAACAGTAGAGTGGAACGAATTCAAAAATTTTCCCATTCCACCACTACAGAAAGGTTGTGGTAAAGTGTTTGTAATCGTTGTAAATAAAATATTAAAATCGGTTTATGTCTTCTGTTCAAATGGCGACGCAGTAAACAAATAACCAGGATAGCGGTATACGGAAGCGTGGCGATTTTTTTTACATTGCTGGAACCGTCTTTAATTAATCTTTCCTAGGCGATGACCGGCTTAATTTTTTTCCACCCACCCTATTGGACAATCCTGAAGAATCTTATATCGCTCAGTTTATATTTAAAAAAGTGCATAACGTTACTAACTAACTGGCTCACTCCACATACATCGCCTAAGCTGGAGCTAGGAACTTTGACATTTGACGTCCGCTAAAATGGAATCTGTGGAAATTCCTATGGGGAGAGACAAAAAAGGATAATTCTGCCGCTAAACAGCCTCCCCAAACCCTTCTGGCTAAAAATCTGTAATATAAAACATGTTATATACGAGGGCGAATCAATAAGTCCGTCACTTTTTGAATGAAACACAGTTTTTTTTTGCAAAAAAAGTTATTTTTCAACATAATCTCCTTTTAGCTCAATACACTCAGTCCAACGTTTCTCCAAGGACCATAAAATAGACATTTGTTTGATCAATAATTTCAACGTTGGAGCTAAATCTCTTTCCACCGAGCCATTTCTTTAGGTTTGGAAATAGGAAGTAGTCACTGGAAGCTAAATCCGGAAAATATGGCGGATGAGGTACCAATTCATAGCCCAATTTATGGAATTTTGCCATTGAGACTACACACGATTACGTTTATGGTCAATTGAGAGCAAAAGCGGCACCCATCTTGCAGACAGCTTTTTTAAATCCAACTGATTATTTCAAATCGAAATCACACTGCCATATGAAATGACTATGGCATCAACAATCTCACGCACTTCGATCGGCCAACACCATATCGTGGATTTTTTTTTCGAAATTTTCGGGTGTATTGACCTCAATTAGCCGTCCAGAACGTTCAGTGTCATTTGTACTTGTAAACCACTTTTTTACTATTGAAATCGGTGGTGCAGAGTTCCCATAGTATTTATCAAGCTTTTCCTTGGTTTGATTTACAGTTTTTTCAAATGAAATAATTTTCAATGAGCACTCGAAATTCATTTTTTTACATTTTTAAAAAATCCACGAGGTTGTATGTTTTGAACAGCTGTTAAACGCAAAGAAAATGACGGAACTTGCTCAAATTTTGACAGTAGTCTATTAACAGGCGGTACTTGATGGGAGCAGTGTTGCATTGCATATAACTACGAGGGAAGTTGGAAAAGTACTCCGTACTTTTTGGATATTTCGTCAGCTACATGGCTAAAATGGGTATTAAAGATTTCAAGAGTCTTCCCTCTAATACCTTTGGTTAGAAACCTGAAAAATAAATTGTGTGTTTCCTGCAGTATGAGCTAAGTTAATGACGAGGATCTTTTCCGAAATTTCGCCAGGATCATGGTAATAATGGAGACTCAATAAGAAAAAAATAAAATTGGAAATCTCTGTTGCATAGAGTACAGGCTATTTTACTCATGTGGACTTCTTGAACTTTTTTTTTTGCCGAAAACGTGGTAATAAATGCGAAAAGACTCCCCCTTAAGAGCCTATCCAAATTGCTTTCGATAAAAACCAGATATTTTAAATATGTGTTCCCTGGAGCGTGGGCTAATTCACTGATGGAACAGTTTGCTTTGGAAATTTTTCCAGGAATGTGGTAAAAAGGGATTTAAATGGGGGAAAAGTGCCGCCCTAAAATTTTAAGGTGTAAAATTGTACACTTGAATCTGGAAACGAAATGTAAGAGAACGGGAACAATTGATAATGAAACATTGGACAACAGGACCGAAATGGAATGGAATGGGAAACGAGCGGAATTGAGTCATTTGGTAAGGGGAATGCAATTAAATGGAGTGTAATTGAAACACTCTAAAAGGTGAGGAAAATGCAATGGAACGGGTGGAATTGAAACGCTGTTAACTGTTTAAAAAATAATTTAATTTAAAAATCGGTAATCAAAATAATTTCACTACAATTGATATGAATGCTAATGAAATAAGAACGTTGTAGGAACTTAAAATTTGACATGAAGGTTTCTACTTCGGCTTAGGCAACCACCTAGACGGGAATTAATTTAAATTTATAGGTGAAATCTTCTAATAGCGGACAGCGACGTTTGCAGAGAATTTGTCGGTAATTGAAAGGCGTCTGCTATTGAGAGGGATTAAATTTATAAATGCCTTAAAAAAGGTCCTATATTTGTATTCAACAAAAGTTAGGGGATTTAAAAAGTTTCCCAAATATTTCTCAAAAATAATTGAAATTTCAATATCATAAAGATCGGAAGATCATGGAAATTTATTTTGTTATATTTTTACACCCAGAATAAATAATTAAATTTTGTAATCATGGATTGCATTTTCTGGTCAGTTAAGATCTTCATCAACATTCGCCATGCCTTAAAGTGTTAATTGTAAATGTGTCTTATTTAAATGGAAAAGGCTATATGAGAAAGCTATATACAATATGCAGATCAACAACAAACTTCACTATAAAAGTATTTTTGTCAAAATTATCTGCGTTTTATAACAAATAAAAACAGAAAAGAAATCATCATACAGAAAATTAAAATCATCATAGAGATACCTTTTGAAATTTGAAATAAAAACCGTGCAAAAATGCAGTTACAAAGGAAAAAAGTGCTCCCTTTATTATCCCTTCCCAAACCGCTGCAGCTAATATTTTGCAATTTGTAGGCTGATGTTCCTATTGCAGACATATGTATATAAAGACTGGGGTTAAAAAAATATTTACGGAGAGAAGCAAATAGGTAAATAGACTCCCATGTAACGTACATATACCCTAAACTCTTTTTGTTTGAAATTTAAAAAATTTTACTGGAAGTATTGGCAAATTTAATTTGGAACAAAGGCAAGAGTTTTATGAAAATCGGAAAGGCTTTCTTTTCGTTTCAAAATAATTCGACAGTGTTAGTGTGGGTGGGGAACGTTATAGCAGAAGTCACAAATAGAATTTGCCGTCGGAGTCAAATAACCATTAAATATAAAAGTGCAGCTGATATCAAACTATGAACAACAATGTGCAATATATTTCGATATCGAGCGCCCCGGTAGGCTAGTTGGTAGCGTACTAGCTTATCAGTGCGGGGGTCGTGGGTTCAATTCCCACCAGAGGCTCTGGTCTGTTTCGCTACAACGAGCCGAAGGCCTTTGTTGCTAGTGCTCGGTTAGGGTATTAACATATAATTTGTAATTATATGATTATATGATGTTTCGATAGAACTTCAAATGGCGATAACAGTAACAGAAAAAAACCCAAAGCTCGAGGGCGTGGCAATTTTTTTTTTTTTTACAGTACTAGAATCGTCTTTAACTAATTTTAGTTCCTAGAGGGTAACTGGCTCACCCTATTAGACAGTCTTCAAAAATCTTATTAATTATATTTTACATTTGACAGGTTATCATAAAGCCATGAAAATCATTACAATTCCTCCATTTAATGAATAAATCCCATGTTTGCTTTGGTTTTTTTAAAAAAAAAGTTAATTGTTTATGACTTTTATATTAAAAAAAACCTTTTAATATATTTATTATTCTACTAGCTGACCCGGCAAACGTTGTTCTGCCTAGGAATAGGATTACATTATTATCTAGGTAGCTCGCACAAAGTTTGAATATTCTCACAATAATAGTACCCCAGATATGCAATAATAAATTTGTACTTCGTATGGGAGGTGCCACGCCCATTGCTTGGATCCCCCATATTTTTTGGAAGATTATGAATATTATTATCAAAGAAGCTCACACAAAGTTTGAAGACTCCCACTTTAATAGTACCCCAGATATGCAATAATGAATGTTTTCTTCGTATGGGAGGTGCCACGCCCATTGCTTGGATGGCACTCATTTTTTTGGGAGATTATGAGTATTATTATAAAAAAAGCTCACACAAAGTTTGAAGACTCCCACTGTAACAGTACTCCAGATATACAAAAATACATTTTTACTTCGTATGGGAGGTGCCACGCCCATTGTACCCATATAGGTCAATTGTGAATCTAAACCATTCAGGGATCAAATAAAACAGACACAACAAATTTCATCGAAATCGGCCCAGCCGTTAAGGAGGAGTGCAGTCACTAACACACGTACAGGAGAATTATATATATAAAGATGACCCAAAAAATATATATTAACACTTCTAGTTAAATATTTAACAGCCAGCACAAATATATTAAAAATATCATACATTATTTTTTATTTTTTTTTTGTAATTTGTTATATAAGTTTTTAATTATATTCATTTGTTGCGATAATATCAATAATTCCCATAACAATCCATCAAAAATCGTGTGATATGACAACTACTCGATTGACAGATGCTAGTAAAATCTTTCTATTATGTCAATTAAAAATATTGTGTATTGGTTTTAATATTTATTAAATCCGCATAAAGTGTAAACATAATGATAACTAAAAACCACTAAATGATAACTATGGATTTGTGTGTGTTTTTTTTGCCTTTAAACTGAAAAAATTATGATATAAAATTTATGTAATTAATTAAAATGATGGTGTTAAAGCTTAAATAACACAGAGGTTATACCTAAAAGTAGACTTTGAAAAATTACAGAAATTTAACACCTAAAAGTAGGCAATTAAATGTAAAAGCAACATAAACCAATACATTTTTTTTGTTAAGTTTAATAAAAAGATTTTATTAAAAAGATTCCAATAAAAAAAACAAATATTTAAAAAAGCAGTTATAAAGATACATATATTTATAAACCTTCATATGCACATATATTTGCATAATTAAATGCCTCAAATATAAATAAGCCTGCATGTGTTTTTTTTAGTCATATTTACATGCAATAAATTTTGCCTGCAAAAAAAAAAAACATTTACACAAATTTACATACCATTCGATTTCAAAACATCATAACATACGATATCATACCATCATTCAATTATATATGCAATATTTTTAATAATATTTTCTTGTATATTTGTAGTTATTGTAATAAATATTTGCTATTGTTATAACATTGATATTTTTTTTTTTATCAGTTTTAATATAAATAAACATGCAATTTCCATAAAAACAAATTTTTCTTGTTAATATTATTATATGTCGTTTTTTATGCAAACATTTATTTTAAATCTTTTTTTTTTTAAATAAATTTTAAAGGTTTCCTTTAAAGTTTTATAAATAAACTAAAAAAAAATATATATATAGCAAAAAAATAATTTAAATACAAAAATAAAAGTATTAACGTACTAAAGGATTCTTTTGCAAAAACGAAAAAAAACTAATACAAATGTTCTAAAAAATTTAATTAAATAAGCTTTGTTTATAAAAAAATACTCTAGTGTTTTGTTTCAAGGGCTCTAAATTTATTTAGCAAATAATTTTGTTTTTTTTTTTTTTTTTTGTAAAAATATGCTGTTAAATGGATTTTCTGTTTATATTTATATATATTTTTGTTTTGCACACGACCGAATTCTTTTATTTAATTTCAACCGAAATAGTTAAAAACTATAAATCTGTGTATGGTCATAAAATGATAGCTTTGTATTAAAATTAATACTTAAATAAAAAATGTCAAATAACGTAGTGAAGTTTCCATTGTTAATCTAAATAAATGTTATGAGGCTTTTGTATGGGTTCAAGTTCTTGAAAATTTTTCCTTTATAAATCTCTCTTTAAATAATGGCAAATTCTCAGAAACAATTATTCGATAGTAACCGAATGGAATGTATTTTCTGGAAATATAATGTAGTGTTTGTGAACGTTTTAATTGACTCTTTATAATTTATAAGTATCAGGAAACACATCTGCTGGGCGTTTATTTAACATAGGAGTGGATCGACCAATGAACGAATTTCCTCTGTAATGTGTTGTCCGGTTCAGTGGACAATCGTCCACAAATGGATGAGATGTATTGGACAAACGGGTGCTGCCAATAAAAACACAAGCTCACTTATCGTAGCAGAATTCTTTCCATGGTAGTATCGATAGAACAGTGTTACACAATCCAAATTCCGACGATGCTCCAATGAGTCTATAGATGAGCAGCGACGTCCTTCCTTTGCACACGGTCCAGAAGTTCCAAAATAGACTTTTAAGCCCCTGCCCATATATGGGAGTTGTAATCCATATTCGACCAAATTGTAAGGAGAATAGCAGGAGTGAAGTACTTCTAGCACCGGTTAAGAAAGCCAAGGTACTTGAATGCCTCTTTCAATACCTCAAATACCTCACACTGAATTCTCATGCACAGAACATCAAGGGCTTTAGATTTCTCAGGATTGATTAGCGTTTCCAAATCCCTATGGGTTAATTAACAATATTGGATATTAAATTTGATCCTATTCGCACAAACCCACTCAGATATTGTCATCAGATGATTTAATGTGTCATTCATAATCTACCTTTTGCCACCAACCTCCACCAGGCTTGACCTATGATCAAAATAGAATATATTTAGGATTCGAAGTCTGACCGCGAAAAGATAAGAAAGAGGGAAGGAAAAAGAATGGAACCTTGCGGTACCCCTGCATTAATCTGAAACTTATTTATTAAGATCCCATCTAAAACAACTCTCATAGTGCAATCCCTAAGAAAACTCGATATAAATCGAAAGATGTCACATCACTGACACCAAAGGCAATAAACTTTGACACGAGTGCTCTATCGAACACCTTGGGAATATCTAGAGCAAAAAATCTGAGAATGTACTGTTTCCAATGTTCCATAAGAAACGCCATGAGGTCTCCCGTAGAACGACTTCTACGAAAGCCATACTGTCGATCGTTGAGAAGTGAATTGTTATTCACATAATTATTAACAAGGTTCTCCACAACCTTCCAGAGCGCAGATTTTAATTGTGCGGTAATTGTCAGGGTTGTAAGCAAAACCCTTTTAAGGGATTGGCTGGACTTACTTACTACATCAGCAAGAACACTTTTAACGGCAAAAGAATATCTTAGGCATAATATGGGATACTCTTTCGAGCTCGGGCAGTGGATGGTTGATTTTCAATAGAAACACATTTCCAAGAAATAATTCAGCCAAAAGGTTGGCCTTATCAACCGTATCAGTAAATATCACTAGGTCACAAATAACAAACTTTTGTCTGTTATTTGTTTCTAGCATACTTTTTCTCATGGATTTGGACCTACTGAACACGAAAATGAATTTTAAAAATTTTTCTGTCGATTGGTTTGCGAGATACAAATTTTTTATTTTTTTTTTTTTAATTTTTGGAGGTACACTTACTATTTTGAGCATATCTTTAGTCTTCTTTGACCTATTTTATCCTACTACTACTCAAATTAAAGACAATTGAGACGTCTACAACTTATTCTCAGAAAATTTTCAAATCGGGTTAGTAGTTTTGATGTTGGCGGCTTAAAAAGGTTAAAAAACTGCGTTTTTTTAGTAAAAATGTGGCTGAAAAATTCATATAAAAATTCATATAAAATGTAAAACGCGATGTTAACAGCGATTTTAATTTTTTTACGTATAGCTGACACTTTTCCAAAGAAAATAAGCCCTTACTTAACAAAATCTGATGACAAATGGCCGACTTATTATTTTTTTGGTAAACGACCGAAATTCCGCTATTTCACGATTTTTTGATTTTCATTATTTGCACAGCTTACCTACCCAACGCAAACGAATAAATACATTTGAACTTAATTTAAAATAAACAAATTAGTCTTCGTATATTATTTTTTAATTTATTTACAGCACTACATGCTCATACATATTTAAACATAAGGAGACACGGTTATCAATTGCATTTCAAAACTGTCTGTGAAAGTGTAAAGAAGTTAATATTTAGAAAACGCAAGGAAGACAATGAGTAAAAGACTACGTGTGTTCGAGTGTTTGAACGATCCAGACAATTTCTGCAATGTTTGTGGCCAGTTTATAAAAAAAAATCACGCACACAAGTTTACTCCAGCAGTACAATTGCACTATTTGAATTATTTTGGTATTTCACCAAATATCACAGAACCATGGACACCTAAGTCGCTGTGTGATCTTTGCTATATAATCTTAACCAACTGGGCAGCTGGCGGAAGGTAAGAATTTTTATTTAAACACATTATACATAGCGAATATAGTAATTTATTTTAATTTTAGCCGCCATATGAAATTCGATACACCAATGATGTGGAAAAAGCCGCTATGCCATTCCACAGACTGTTATTTTTGCCTCACCACAAACAGTGGGGTAGGAAGATTTTTTAAATGGAACTACGCTCAAGTGGGATCGTTTGCGCTTCCAGTACCACATTCGCATGATGTGCCATATCCAGTGTGCCCTGGTGCATCTCTTCAAAAAGCAGAATCGTCAGAAGAAGAGTCTGAGTCAAATGCAAGCGAATTTGAGCCGGGTGCAAAGCGAAAATTACTGTCACAGGCCGAACTAAACGATTGGGTGCGCGATTTTGGTCTCACTAAGGAGAAATCCGAACTTTTTGCGTCTCGGATGATACAGTGTGGATTTGCGGCTTCAGAAGTGAAAGTATCAGCGTACAGAAACCGTCACAAGGAGTATGCAAAATTTTATACAAAGAAAGACCAAATATGTTTTTGCAGCGACATTTCAGGCTTGTTCCAAGAGCTTCCCCAAATTCACAACCCCAACGAATGGAGGTTGTTTATTGACAGCAACAAAGAGAGCTTGAAGGCAGTTCTCTTACATAATGGGAATGAAAAGCCATCTGTTCCTATTGCTCATGCGGTTCATTCAAAGGAGAACTATGAAACTATGGACATTTTGCTGAAATGCATAGAGTATAGGAAATACAATTGGAAAATATGCGCCGACCTTAAAGTTGTGGCCATTCTGTGTGGACTCCAAGGAGGCTATACGCGACATTGCTGTTTTCTGTGCCTTTGGAATAGCCGCGCTGATGATCAGCATTATATAAAAAAAAAATGGCCGGTACGAACGAAACCTGTAGTTGGAGAAGCGAATGTTCAGCGCAAACCACTAATAGAGAACCGTGAAAATATAATACTTCCGCCGCTGCACATAAAATTGGGTTTGATTAAAAATTTTGCCAAAAAATTAGACAAAGAAGGTGAAGCTTTTGCCTATTTACGGTCAATTTTCCCTTACCTTTCGCTGGCAAAAATTAAAGAAGGAGTCTTCGCAGGACCCGAGATAAAAAAAATGTTGAAAGATGAAAAATTCCCAAAGCTGTTATCACCCATCGAAGCCGCAGCATGGAATTCCTTCAGGCTTGTTGTGGAAAACTTTTTAGGAAACAACAAAAGCCCGAATTATAAGGACATAGTTGAGGATCTGGTAAAGAACTATGAAGCCATGGGAGTGCACATGTCACTTAAAATACACTTTCTGGATTCTCATTTGGATTTTTTCCCTGAGAATTTAGGAGACGTGAGCGACGAACACGGCGAGCGCTTTCATCAGGAATTGAAGGCTATGGAACGACGCTATCAGGGCAACTATGACACGGCTATGATGGGTGACTATATTTGGACCCTAATACGTGAGACCGATTGCAGCGAATACAAAAAACAAAGAAGAAGTCAGCAGTTTTTCCACATGGCATAAAATGTACACTTATATCTTTGTTTTTACTCATTTTTTTGTGCGTTGATTTGCTTAATTTAATTAGTTAGTTTAATTTCGTTAGTTTAGCTAATTGTGCGATACATTGAGCATGTAGTGCTGTAAATAAATTAAAAAATAATATACGAAGACTAATTTGTTTATTTTAAATTAAGTTCAAATGTATTTATTCGTTTGCGTTGGGTAGGTAAGCTGTGCAAATAATGAAAATCAAAAAATCGTGAAATAGCGGAATTTCGGTCGTTTACCAAAAAAATAATAAGTCGGCCATTTGTCATCAGATTTTGTTAAGTAAGGGCTTATTTTCTTTGGAAAAGTGTAAGCTATACGTAAAAAAATTAAAATCGCTGTTAACATCGCGTTTTACATTTTATATGAATTTTTATATGAATTTTTCAGCCACATTTTTACTAAAAAAACGCAGTTTTTTAACCTTTTTAAGCCGCCAACATCAAAACTACTAACCCGATTTGAAAATTTTCTGAGAATAAGTTGTAGACGGCTCAATTGTCTTTAATTTGAGTAGTAGTAGGATAAAATAGGTCAAAGAAGACTAAAGATATGCTCAAAATAGTAAGTGTACCTCCAAAAATTAAAAAAAAAAATTAAAAAATTTGTATCTCGCAAACCAATCGACAGAAAAATTTTTAAAATTCATTTTCGTGTTCAGTAGGTCCAAATCCATGAGAAAAAGTATGCTAGAACCAAATAACAAAATGGCTGTTGCCTAGTGTATTTGATCATCATGTATAAGAGTTTTAATAGGAGAACTAGCATAACTCTTTACTCTTTTGCTAGTACAATATTACTTTTACCTTTGGATATTCCTTGCAGGGTGAGATTTACAAAGAAAAACAGTGGTTTTCCAGTGCTACTTTTTTGTAGGGTTGGCAAATTCTGGCTGGGCATATCTTTGCTCATTTTCTCTTTCTGTAAATACAAGTGGATATGTAAAGCTGAATATCAACTCCAACAATTTAGTCGGTAATATTCATTGTATTGTTTTAAACATATTAAACAATTCTGCACCGCACCGCGTATGGTTCATAAATCTTCTTTCGAAAGAAGAACATCTCACATAATGCCAAATAATATTTTGATATTTTTCTTAAAATGAAAAAAAAAAACTCTGTTAAGTGCTGTCAAATTATAACCATGTTTATATAAAAATTTTAATGTTTTCCATAGTGTTATAGCAGGGTATTTTAGAATATTTATTCAATAAAATTTATTTTTATAAATCTGAATTTGACCGCAAAGTATTTATTGAATTAAAGGAAATAGTTTTTGATTAATTTTTTTTTTTTGAAGTCACTTAATTCATGTTCCTTTTTAATTAACATTTCATCAAATGAAATGTGTACAATAGGTTGGATCGATGTTGGAAATTAAAGGAATTAGTTCCGACTGTGGTAGAGGTGGAAAAGTTTAAAACAGCTTTAAAAAAGTTAAGTTCGATTGGATAATATTTGCAGTTTCTACAGCAAATTTAATGCTCGAACTCACGCACTGTATTCAAAGATACTTGCAAATTGTTAACTATAAAAAGAGTTTTCAGGGCGTTAGGCCCTCGCCTACGCCAAAGGACGCAAATTTCGAACTTGTAGCTTCAACACTTTGGCTTTTTAAGAAGAAGGAAATTCCAATAATCACCTCTGCAGTAAGTTATAGTTCATACCCCATGGAGAAATATTTTAAATATCCGCTTTCTAGGAGACGCGGTTGGGGCAGGTCGTTAAGGGAGACAATTTTCCCCTTTTCAACCCCCACTCCTGGCGAAAATTTCAAAAGGTACTTTAACCGAGGATTAACACATACTCCAGGGAATATAATTTTAAGTTTTAGATTTCTCTATATATAGAAGAAAGTTTTGTCAGCTTCCAACGCCCAAATATGTAGCAAGACCATTTGATTTTGGTTGTGCTAACCGGATTTATTGGTTATCGCAACCAAAATATACTTTTCAATTCGGTTGGCACTTAATTCTTCTGTGTGTAACCAAAGGGGTTTCCCCAGGCCGTCAAGGACCCTCCCTAAGGAAATTTTTAAAATTTCGTCCTAAGTTAGATCTAGAAGTATGGGCTGGGCGATGATGAATCAGGCAGTAACGCTACTCACTGACTTATTCACTCAACATCGGCCAGCTTGAACTAGCTAAGAAATTGAGAGTTTTCATGGATTTTTCCCGTCGAGCTAAGGCTAGGCTTTTTTTTTTTGGGCAATTTCATGGAGGTGACAAAACGGGGAAACTCTGGCCCTTAGTGTTCTGCGCAAATCCATTTGGGTAGAAATTTAGGAATATTCATCTGGAACGTTGTAAAAATACGGGTTTTAAAGGAGGAAATTCTTTTAATAATAAGCCCAAACCTACGAGTATTTTACTGACAATGTTATTTTGAACTTATGTCAAAAACGCGTGGAATCCTTTAATTTTGAATAAGTGCATTACGGGCTCATTCACTGATAGGTAACTTTTTGGACACGTTGCAAAGATGGGGTTAAAAAAAAAGTGCCTCCATAATCACCCAGCCCAAACCACTGGAACTTAAAAATTTAGTATCAAGGTTTTTTCTCCTGCAGATACTAAGACCCAAAAAGAAGATTCTGAACTTTATAATATGTATTTCGTAAATAATGGGGTTAGTGGCTTATGACCACAGAACCTTTAATTTCTTCCCGAATGGTTCTAAGATGGGCGTGAGGAAAATAATAAAAGGTGCACAATAGAGAGATACAGACTTCTCAACCCAACTACATCGTAAATCGTAAAGATGGGCGTGGGAGTTGGTGCTGCGGTTTTCTGTCGAGAGCGGGGTATCGAAGAGTCGTATAACTTTCCGACTACTGACGTATTTTTCAGGTGGAAGGTCTGGCGGCCAAAATAGTTGCTGACCTTGCTTTTATCCCTAAGACAATTGGATCCTACGTTAATATCTATTTTGATAGTCAATCGGCTATTATGGCGATCCTTGCCGATTTGAAACATTCATCGATTGTCCAAGGGTGAAAGGACTCTTAAGATATACTTTGTGCCAGCAGGTGAGTTCACATGTATTGGGTACGTGGACAACAGAGCTTTGAGGGTAACGAGATTACGGATAAGCTGGCTATGGATATTTGTGTGCCACTCCAGTTTTTGAAATGCGATGTAGACTCCAGTGGAATGTGTAGATCTGAGGCAGTTTGGTGGAATACCAGGACGTGCAGGGTGTCAAGAACTAGGTGGAAGTCTTACGAGTCTTCTGTTACCCTTAACCAGAAGCGATTATAGGATTCTGGTCGGTGTACTGACGGGTCGCTGCTGGACTGCGGTTCTTGGCAAGACAGGAATTTTGAGGGAGGAAAATTTTATGAAAATGTTTCATAGATTCAATGAATGTTTCGTAGACTAATTGTAATGTTACTTTGGCCACTTCCCAATGAACCGATTCAAGTTGATGGCGAAGTTCATTAATAACTTACGCATATAATTTTTTCAAAAAAATGTAAAACAATTACAACAGTAATACAGTTCTGGTGAAGCTTTGATCTTTTTCATTAAATGCTTTTTTTTTTTAAATCAGTCTGCATAACTTGTGTATGTAAAATATCATCATATTTATACAAATTTATAATTAGCTATATGAAAACGAAAATGAACTTAATGTTCAATTACAACATATAGAATTAAAGATGGGAACACAACAAACAACATTCAGAATAAAGAATGCTTATTTTGAGAAATAGTTAGAAAAAAGAATTATTAAATGAAAATAAGAAATATCGAAATTTAGAAAAGCGGTAGGAAAATAAACAACACAGACAATAATCATAACAATTTAAAGGATTTTCAAAATGCTGTTATATATTTTTGGAGAAAAGAACTATCACTATAACATTTACAAGGGCTACAAAATAAGTTATTTATTTCATGCGAGAAAAATTGCTTATTTCGATGCCCTAAGTAAATAGAACTAATCGCATATGCAATTTTAGAAAACCTTAAAAATGTAATGAAAAATTTTGCTGGGTTGCATGGAAAAAACATAACGGTTAAGAATAAAAAGTCGTGTGCATAAAATAGAAGTCCAATAAACACAGCTGGAAATCAAGTTGAAATTCTGTAAAAAATCAAGTTTTGCTTTTTACTTAAATTTAATAGCATATTCTTGAAATAAAAATATTTCATCAAAACATTGTTTTTAATGTTTGAATTCAAGTATTCTTTTTCCGAGTATGCATTTCCATTTATGTGTTGTTCAGACTTGATTTGCAAATTTGATTTAAATCGAATTAATTTCTACTTAAAATTCCATTTATGTTTACTGGGACTAAAGAAAAACAGACAAAAAAATATATTTGCATGATTATTTAGTTACAGTTTAGATAAAAAAAAACTAATTAATTAGATAAGGTTTTAAATGATAAATTTTGATTATATAATTTACTGTTTTAATATTTATTTTTCGTATAATTCTTTGTTTTTTTTTTGTGGAAAACTTACCAACGAAAGCCAAAGATTTGTAATAAGTAGTTGATTTTTCTCGTCCTACAGTTTGGTTTGGTTTGTTTGTTTTTTTTTTTAATATATATATAAAACAAAAATAATGAAAAATGAAGTGGGATTTTTGAAGGGTGTTCAAATATACAAAAATTAAAATTTTAATAAAGTGATAAAAATAAATTGAAAAAAAGCATAAAATTAAATTACATTAAAAACAAAATCCCAAAACATAAATAAATTGTAATAAAAATAAATGAAACAGAGAGCATAACAACAAATATTTATTTAGCAAACTTTTAATAACACATTTTAGTTAATATTTTTTTAATTTAAATTTTATATATTGTATTTAATTGAGTTTTTTTTTAATTAGTTAAAGAATAACATACATAACAACACATATTTAAGTGTAGATAGCACGGCTGATATAAAAAAATAATTGTTTTTTTTTTGCATAAAAAAAATAATTGTTTTTTTTGCAATTTATCAAGAAATCAATTAGTTATGAAAATTACCAATAATATATGAAAGCGAAAACAGTTTTAATTAATAAATTGTTTTAAAAATAAAGTTTGTTTAAAAGTAATTATTTTGATTTTTAAAGTAAATAAAACTAATTAAATTTGAATAATATTTCTATCAAAAGTGGGTTTTTATATTGGTACATTTTAATAACCAGAATTGGTAATCTTTAAAAATTGATATTTTTTAAAATCCGCTGTTGGCTCCATTTAAAAATTGGATTGGTACCTTTTTAAAAATTCAGAATTGGTAGCAACTTAGAAATCACCGAAAATCATAAAAGATACCACGATTTTATTATTAAAATGTACCAAGCTTGAATTTTTAAAAGGTGAAAATCATAGATTTTTTACAGGGTATCAAACGTGGATTTTTAAAGACCAAGATTGTATTTTTAAAATCCCATCTAAAAATCGAAATATATATGAGCATACATGATCATACATGGGCCTGTATGTGATCATACATGGGCATACATGGTCATATACGTCCATACATTGTTCAATATATGACCATACATGATCTCATATATGATCATATATCTTCGGATCCGAAATTTGAGGGTATATGGACGTATATGATCATATACGATCATACATGAATAATATATGAGCATGTATGATAATATATGCACATATATCACCATATACCCTCAAATTTCGGATCCGAAGAGATATGGTCATATATGAGATCATGTTTGGACGTATATGACCATGTATGCCCATGTATGATCATATACAAGCCCATGTATGATCATGTATGTTCATATATATTTCGATTTTTACATGGGATGTACTCATTTTTAGAAATGGCCAGTCGAGAAGGTACCAAGCATGGATTTATGAAAAGTGCCAATCTAGAATTTTTAAAATGTACTAGTTGGGGATTTCTAAAAATTTATTTATTTATTTTATTTATATTAATCAATTTTATCCTAGTCAAAATTATATCCTTATACCCTAACCGAGCCTAGCAACAAAGACCATCGGCGCATTGTAGCGAAAATAGACCAGAGCCTCTGGTGGGAATCGAACCCACGACCCCCGCACTGATAAGCTAGCACACTACCAAATAGCCTACCGGGGCGCTCGGATTTCTAAAAAGTATGAACCGGGAATTTAAAAAAAGTACTAAAAGGGAATTTTTAAAAAGTACCTAGTGAAGATTTCTCTAAGGTACCTAAAGTGAATTTTAAAAATGTGCCAACCACGGATTTCTAAAAGGTGCCAATCTTGGGTAACAGTGGTTCATTTTTATATTGTACCAATCGTGGATTTTGAAAAGTAACTCACAACAGAATTTTTAAAAACGGTATCAACATCAGATTTTTAAAATGTAATAATCGTAGAGTTTTAAAACAGTACGAAGCTTGATTTTTTAGAATTTCCAGGCGAAAAGTTTTGAAAGGTACCAATACTATATTAGTACCAACTGTGGGTTGGTAGCGAATATTTTAAATAGTAAAAAGCACCAATCTCGGATTTCTTAAAGGTACTAATACTAGGTTTTAAAAAAATATTAGTCGTGGATTTCAATCGTGCATTTCTAAAAAGTACCAAGCGTGGATTTTAAGAATATATTAATAGCGGATTTGAAAAAGTACCAAGCGTGTATTTTAAAAATATATTAATCGTAGATTTTGAAAAGTACCATACGTAGATTTTAAAAATAAATCAATAGTGGATTTCTAAAAAGTACCAATTCTAGATTTTATAAATATATTATTCGTGGATTTCTAAAAAGTACCAAGCGTGATTTTTAAAAATATATCAATTGTAGATTTGTACAAAGTAGCAAGCGTGGATTTTAAAAATAAATCAATGGTGGATTTCTTAAAAGTACCAAGTGTGAATTTTAAAAATATATCACTCCTGGATTTCTAAAAGGTACCAAGTGTGAATTATAAAAAAATATCATTCCTGGATTTCTTAAATGTACCAGGTATGAATTTAAAAAGTATTCTCACTTCTGGATTTCTAAAAAGTACCAAGTGTGAATTTTAAAAATATATTACTTCTGGATTTCTAAAAAGTACCAAGTGTGAATTTTAGAAATATATCACTGCTGGATTTCTAAAAAGTACCAAATGTGAATTTTAAAAATATATCAAACATGGATTTCTAAAAGTACCAAATGTGCATTTTAAAAATATATTACTCCTGGATTTATAAAAAGTACCAAATGTGAATTTTAAAAATATATCACTCCTGGATTTCTAAAAGGTACCAAGTGTGAATTTAAAAAATATTCTCACTCATGGATTTCTAAAAAGTACCAAGCTTAAATTTTAAAAATATATCACTCCTGGATTTCTAAAAAGTATCAAGTGTGAATTTTAAAAATATATCACTCCTGGATTTCTAAAAAGTAGCAAGTGTGAATTTTAAAAATATATCACTACTGAATTTCTAAAAAGTACCAAGTGTGAATTTTAAAAATATGTCACTCCTGGATTTTTAAAAAGTACCAAGTGTGAATTTTAAAAGTATATCACTCCTGGATTTCTAAAAAGTACCAATTGTGAATTTAAAATATGTATCTCTCCTTGATTTCTAAAAAGTACCAAGTGTGAATTTAAAAATATATCTCTCCTTGATTTCTAAAAAGTACCAAGCGTGGATTTTAAATTATATCAATCCTGGATTTCTTAAAAGTACCAAATGTGAATTTTAAAAATATAACACTTCTGGCTTTCTAAAAAGTATCAAGTGTGAATTTTAAAAATATATCACTTCTGTATTTCTAAAAAGTACAAAGTGTGAATTTTAAAAATATATCACTCCTGGATTTCTAAAAAGTACCAAGTTTAAATTTTAAAAATATATCACTTCTGGAGTTCTAAAAAGTACCAAGTGTGAATTTTTAAAATATATCACTCCCGGATTTCTAAAGAGTACCAGGTGTGAATTTTAAAAATATATCACTCCTGGATTTTTAAAAAGTACGAAGTGTGAATTTTAAAAATATTCTCACTCCTGGATTTCTAAAAAGTACCAAGTGTGAATTTTAAAAATATATCATTAATGGATTTCTAAAAAGTACCAAGCGTAGATTTTAAAAATTTATTGGTTTTCTAAAAAGTACTAAGTATGATTTTTAAAAATATATCACTCTCGATTTCTAAAAAGTACCAAGCGTACATTTTTAAGAGGTGAGAAGGAGTCAAAGTTAAAATTTTGGTATTTAACCTTCGAAATGATAGTTCACACTAAATCAGACAGGAAACTTTTCTTTAAAAATATGTTCTGATTTTGGTCGGAGGACACATAAAATACCGACAGTTTACCAGCAGGATTACCACTTAACAGGTATAAGTAATTAATTTCTTTTTTAAAACTCATGCTTTAGAAAGTAGTTATTTAAAGGTCTGTGTGTAAGGCGGGTTTTGTTCTTTAAGGCTTCATGTTTATTTAATAATGACTTCATGTTTATTTAAGAATAATTTTATCAGCAAGAAAAAAACTAAATAAGCAAAATTAAAATAAATCCAAAATAATAATTTTAAATATATTAAAATATTTTTAAAATATATCAGCGCCATCTAAACATTTTTTAAATATTCAAATATATAAAAAAATACAAAATAACTATGATTTCTTTAAGTGTTTGTTTTATTAATTTTTTTTTGTTCTTAATCTCAAAATTTGTTAGATTGCTTATAACAAAAATTATAACTATGACAACTTAAGACTTCCAACAAAACCTTAAGCGACAAAGCCAAAAAATAGAAAGAAATCCAACAACAATTTTTAAATGTTGTCACATTTAAGTAAAAAGAAAAACAGCCAAATTGTAACTTTTTTGGTTTCTTTTTTTTGGTAACAGCGAAGGCTTAACTTTTTTTTTTTTTTTTTGTTATTATGTTTAGCAATTTTTGTCATAAAGAATTTTCATTTAATTTATATTTATATATGAAAAGAAAGTTTTTGATAAAATGCCTTTACTTTTTACTTACTAAAATGGCTTAAGTAAAAGGCAAAAGCCAGAAAACAAGTCAGGCATATTGCCAAGAAAGAAAAAAAAGTTAGAAGTAAAATTTTATAAGAAATTGTCATTTATAAAAGATTTGCATCTTTTGGATTCACAATCATATTACATGGTGATAATTTTTAGTTTTGTTTGAAATAAATATATTGTTAGAGTTTTTTTTGCTTTTGTCATTACAACTCTTATAATTGTTTTATTTTATTTTATTTTATTTTGTATGTATTCAATTGAAAATCCTTTTTCATTGTCCATTTTGTGCATCTTTTGTTTTTATTAAAAAGATTTTATTAAATTTTATTATGGCCTTTTTATCTTTCATTTATAATCATTTCATAACTACTAGTAGTATTTGAAAAAATTTTTTTTTTTTTTTGGAAATTTTAATTCATTTATCCACCCAGGCAACCATTTACCATTTACTTATTCTTACATCTAACTGTACTTTTGTCATTCAATGTGTTGTCATTTTATGGGCTTTTTTGTGCTCTATATATTTAATAGTCATAAGTTTTATGATTATTATCTTTAATTATTTTATACTTTTGAGGTTTATTTTTGGAGAATAAAATAGTTTATAAAATGTATAATAAGTTTTTAATTGAGTTTTATTAAAGTTATTCCTTGTTATATTATGTTTTGTATTTATTTAAATAATATTTATTTTTAATAGGGTAATATAGGGTAAAGTGGTGAATTTTCCAAATAAAAATATTTGTTTAGCTTTTGAAAGTTTAGCTTCTTTACAAAGAGTGATACAATTAATTTCATTGTTTTTGTCATTTTTTTTTTTTGAAACATCTGAATTTTCTAGAATACCCCTTGCTCCCCTATATTTAAATAGATTTATTAAAAAAACAAATATTGTTACAGATAGATATCATAGTATTTTAGTTATTAATTAAAAATATGAGCAAATTGTATTGCACAATTTCATTCTGAAAAACTAAGAAAAAGGTCACTTAGAAAATCATTAACCCTTACGGCCGGGTAATTAAGTAAAATTTGGCAAAATTAAAAAAGTATTGACATAAATATTACCGAAGTCAATATTTTTATATAATGATTTCACAACTTTTCCATCAAAGTTTTTAAATTTTAACGGAAAACACAGTTAAATGCTCTTTTTTGCCTACGATCCACAAAGGTAGTAATTAACCCTTGTGGGGCTCGTGCACCGATTTTGTTGCAATTTTGATATGTGAAACTGAACAGGAAATTATTAAACGCGTATTTTTAAGAGGGAAAAGGGTCTGTGTAAAAGGTGGGTTTTTCTCGTTTTCTTAAAAAAAATCTAAAGGCAAATTTTGATTCGCGTTTTATAGAACTTTAAACGCGAATCAAAATTTTGCCATGCAAAATCATGTTCAGTTGTTTATGTTTTTTTGTTTTTAAATAATGTATACATTTGAGAGAGTTTTGCATGTGGGGGGGGGGGGGGGGGAGGGGGAATGGTTTATTTGAAAATTACTGACATATTCGCCATTGACATTAATACCGTTTTTCAACAGATCATTATCGCAATATTCGGTTTTGTGATTCTGTCCAAAAATCTCTCGGCCAAAATCCCAATAATGGAAATAATGGAGCTTCTCTCTCCGGTATAGACGACCGCTGAAATTTGGGAAAATTCCTACGAGAAGTTGCTAAAAGGGGAAACATTTACCCCCTTAAGGAAATAAAAAATATGTTTTCTCTGGATTATGGGCTAATTTAGTAATTTTTGGAATACTCCACAAGAACGTGGTAAAATTGGACGGGGAAGCACTAATATTTGAAATTTAAAGAACAAGTGGAATTGAAACGCTAAAAAATGTTAAGCGAAAGGCCAATATCCTGGGAAAACGTGTGGAATTCAATTAATATGCAAGGGGAACGAGTGTACTGGAACAAGTGGAATTGTAACAATAGACAAGGAAAAATAGCGTACCCCAGTACGAGTGGAATTGCAACAATAGGCAAGGGAAATGAATGGAATTGAAACACTAGGCTAAGAGAACGAAATAAAATGGAACAGGCGATGAGTGGGATTGAAACACTAGGCAAGGGAAACGAAGTGACATAAAACAAGGAACCAGTGGTGGTGAATTACTAGGATAAGGGAACGAAATGGAATGGTACAGAACGTGGAACGGGTGGAATTAAATGGAATAGAACGTGGATGTAAAACACCAGACAAGCGAAACAAATCTAGTGGAATTGTTCCACTTTTGCAAATATTGGATTTTTGGTGAAACAAATCTAGTGGAATTGTTCCACTTTTGCAAAGATTGGATTTTTGGTGATTTTTACAGGTGGAGTAAAAAGGGAGAAAGTCTCTGCCTTAACGTTCTACCCGATCCGCTGTGCTTATATTCAGAAATTTAAATTATACCTTGGAGTATTTTTATTTCAATAACGTCATATTCACCAATAGTCGCTCAGAAGTATTCGTTATATCAATATGTTTAAAAAAATTAAATCTTCTTTAAGCATTTGATGTTGTATTATAATATTTTGGCCAAAAATATATGCAATTTTAATAAAGAAAGAAGAAAAACTTGGCTAAAAGCAAATCATGTGCCAAAAAAATACTGTTTTCTCGAAATCTACCGAAATAAATTCGCTGAACTAGCCAAATGAAAATAGGAATTGCTACAATTATATATTTATAATTTACTTAATAAAACCTTACAGATGAATTGTAGATTTTTACAAATTTCTTGAAAAACAATTTTGAAACAGTGCTTAAAACTTCTTACTTTTTTAGCATTAACTTAAAACGAATTAACAAATCCCAACATTAAAAATACGTCTTATCTATAAATCTTGCAATTAATAGAATACAAATGGGTTTGTTAAAGATTATTTCAATGATTGTTATAATTTGGGTACGAATTTCTTGATTAATTGTTTTGCGCCAAATCATTTGTCTCACAATTTTTCTCTCTATACAACTTTGGAAGAACCTAATGATCATATGGGATATTATACTCTTAAATTTCGAAACCAAGCATATATTTTAATTTTGAGAATAAGTATGGTCATGTGTTATATTGAACTATGTATTTATGCTCATACATATACAAGTTAATGTATCATCATCAGTGAAAACAAAAAATAGCAAAATTCAATGGCGCATAATCATAGTTAAAATAAAGTATACTTTAAGAGCTCTATAGTCGACTTTTCTTAAAAGTATACTTTAGACATACTATAGACAAGTAAAAGTATACTTTAATCGCTAAAGTCTGCTTTAAAATTAAAGCTAGCTGAAGTTGACTCTATCCAATTTAACAACACACAACAGCTGTTTTCCGCCAAGAAAATTTTTGTGAAAAAAAATGTTTGAATTGCAAATTATTAAAAGGAAAATTATATCAATAAATACGATATTTTGCATAACATTTATTAAGTTATTAAATTTTTATGAATAAAAATACACTTTTCAATCCTTTTTTTTAAAGTTTTTTCCTTGTTACATTTTGCAATTGCAAATCTTTTCATTTTTTTCGGCATATATAAAATCAGCTGATCAATGTTGCCACCTGCTTCTTTTTTAGAACAAAATGTATGCGGGCATTTCGTACATTTGATGTGATACCCATTTAAAGCCGGTTCAACTTAAAACTTGCTTTAATTCTGACTATAATATCAAAATAGATAATAACAAGTTTTTAATTTAAAGTTGTTTTTAAAAAAAGCCGACTTTAGTGCTGGACTATGATTACGGGCCAATGTATTTAAAGCAAACAAAAAAAAAAATGGAAAAAAGCAAAAGTAAAAAAAGTTGAAAACAGTTTTCTTTTTTTAAAAAAATGGCAAAATAGCAAAAATGTAAAAAAGCAATTTAAAGCTCAAAAATCCTAAATCTCAAAACTGGAAAATAAAAAACAGGCAAATTTGCTTCACATAGGATATGTAAAAAGTCAGACACTACACAGAAAAAAATTACAAATTTTGTAAATACAAATAAAAATCTTTTAAAAAAGTCATCAACAATGGATTTGTAAATACGAGGGCGGATCAAAATGTCCGTAACTTTTCGAACTTCCCTCATAGTTATATGAAATGCAACACTGTTTCCTTCAAGTACCACCTTTTAATAGACTACTGTCAAATTTTGAGCAAGTTCCGTCATTTAATTTGCGTTTAACAGCTGTCGTGGATTTTTTTAAAAATTAAAAAAAGTGAATTTCGAGTGCTCATTTAACATTATTTTTTGCAAAAAAGACCGTCAGTCAAACCAAAGAAAAGCTTGATAAATACTATGAGGATACTGCACCATCGATTTTAAGGGTAAAAAAGTGGTGTATTGACTTTTGTTGTGGTCGCACAAGTACAAATGACGCTGAACGTTCTGGACGGCCAATACACCCGAAAATGTCGAAAAAATTCACGATATGGTGTTGGCCGATCGAAGACTGAAAGTGCGAGAGATTCTTTAAGCCATAGGCATCTCACTTGGCTCAGTGGTTTCCAGTTTCAATGATCACTTGAGTATGAGAAAGCTATCCGTAGGATGGGTGCTCACAATCAATCACAAACGCAATAATATGATAACTACGTTTCTATAGCAAAATTTCATGAATTGGGCTACGAACTGGTACGTCATCCGCCACCGGATTTAGCCCCCAGTGACTGTTTTCTTTTTCCAAACCTAAAGAAATGGCACGGTGAAAAGAAATTTGGATCCAACGGTGAAATCATTGAATGCTTAATTTATGGACCTCGAAAAATCCTATTATTTGGAAGGGATACAAAAATGGAGAGACGAGACGTTGGACTAAGTGTATTAAGCTAAAAGGAGATTATGTTGAAAAATATATTTTTTTTTTTTCCAAAACAAAACTGTGTTTCATTCAAAAAGTCACGGACTTATTAATCCGCCCTCGTACAACTAAACATTTTATTATATTTTTGTAATTTCAATGTTTATTTTCAAAGAATTTTTATATGAAAAATAACAATTTACAAACAAAAAATTTTAATGAAATTGAATTTGAATTTTAACAAATATTTTTAATTACTTAAAATTTTCTGATATTCTTTTTTCTATGTAGTTAACTATTTAAACTATATTTTTTATCATTGCTTAGTTTTCTGATCTTCAAGTTTTTTTTTGGCTTTGTTAAATTGTCACCAATCATGATTGATAACATTAACAAATTACAAACTCATTTATACAACATCTCACAAAACCAAAACCAAAAACTTTTTGTTGTAATTTAACTCACACGAAAATCTCGACTCATTACAAACTCATTATCTAGTAATTTTCAGAAGAAAGTTTTTGACTTGATATAAAACCTCCTTGCTTTAAACACAAATTGTTTCACAAATAAGAAAAAAAAAAAAAAAACATGAGGAAACAAAAAGTTTATCTATTAAATATATCACCACGAAAATGCATGTTTACGAAAAAAACAACATCAAGTGTGTATACGATAAATTATAAATTACCTTAACTAAAAACTTAAACAAAAACTTCAAAGTCATATACAGGAAATAAGATGAAAAATGTAATCAATGATTAAGAAAAGCTGTACAGGGGGGAAGATTTATCGATTTTTATGGTGTATTTTTAATGACAATGACATAAAAAAGAATTGCAATCTATAATTTTAAATTTAGTTTTGAAAGTAATTTTTAATTGTATAATATGACAATATAATAATTAATAGTGATCATACGCACCGTGGGTCTCTTATTAAGAAATTAATATTAATCATACGCATTGTAGTTCCAATATATGTTTTTGTGAGCCAAATAAAACACAATTCATGAGCAGATATTTAATTTATTCTAGTCAGCACTTATTACGATTTTTTGCTCAAACTTTATTTAAGTAAGTTTAAGTTAGAACTTAAGTAAGAAATCGTAAATAAAATAAGTATTTTTATTTTTATTTTGTAATTCATTTATTTACATAAAAAAAATATATACAATTAAAATTTATAGCCTCAGCACCAATATTGGCATAAAAGAGGCTTATAGGCAACGAGTGTTAATCCATTTTAATAAATTATTATATATTTATATTTAAATCGTTATATTTAATTTTTAACAAATTTTCATATTTACTAAAGAAGTGTTTCTATATTGTTTAATAACAGTAGTTTCAGTTCCCGTTTGAATGTTGAAAGGATTAAAATATTTTTCAGTGTAATTGGTAAATTGTTAAATTCATTTGGACCAGCAAAACCGATACGTTGTTTTGATAGCTCAAGACGACATCTTGTTATCGATAGATTTTGCGCTTGTATTGTATGCCTATTAGTGATTTGCATATTTTGTTGTAGTCTTATTGAAGAATTTCCAATACTCCTGATTGATTTGAAAACAAATTTCAGAATCTGCATTTTGTACAGCCCTTTAACAGGTAATATATTCGTTGCCTTGTATTTAAATAGATCCAATGTATGATTCTAATACGCAAATTAAAAGTCAACTTTAGAGCTTTATTTTGAGCTGATTGAAGACTTTTTAATGCAGTACTATTTTTACATCCATAAATAATAGGAAGATACGATAAATGGCTATGAACTAAACCTTCATAAATCAACATTTTTGTTTTGCTATTCAATTTGCTTTTGAATTTGAATAAAGCACCAACAGCAGATGATATTTTTGATTTAATGGACTCTATGTGATAATCCCATAGCAAGTTACTACAAAAATGCATTCCTAAATATTTAACTGTATCAGACTCTGTTATTGGAACACCATCAATATGAACAGTCAAGATTTGATCGCTTCTTAAATTGTACGGTCTGAATCTGATGAATTTTGTTTTATCGGTGTTTAAAATTAGCTTATTGAGCCTGACATATTCAGATAATATTGCTGCATCATATTCTACTTGTATTTGTAACACAGTTGTGTGCTTAAAACGGTAGAGCAAGCAGATGTCATCAGCAAACATGAAAAGTCTACCATAAAAAATAATGTTCTGAATATCATTAATAAAAATTTTGAAGAGAAGGGGTCCAAGGACACTACCCTGGGGTACGCCACATTTCACCGGCAACATAGAACTTCGATCATCACCAACCTGCACAAATTGCTCTCGATTTGTCAAGTAATCTTGTAATAAAGCAATAGAGTTATTCAGTTGATTTTCCAATTTTTTTAAAACATCTAGGGCTTTTAATTTTTTAAAGATAAGTTTGTAAAATGGTATATTTTTTTTATCATAAATAAATATATAGGGTCCGCCAAATAACTTTTTGAAAGTGCTATAAAAAAAACCTACTGAATATTTTCTCAAATTTCTTTTTTTATTTGAAAGTACAATCCTTCCTCGGCTGGCCATGCAGTAGCCTACACGATCGGTCCAATTTTTAAGCACATCGATTGTGTGCAGTTGTATTTCACCAATGGCTTCACGAATATTGTCCTTTAAAACGTCAATTGTCTCTGGCTTGTCGGCGTAACACTTATCTTTGACGGCACCTCAAAAATAATAGTCCAACGGTGTCAAATCGCAGCTCCGAGGTGGCCAAACGACATCAGCACTGCGGCTAATAATGCGATCTTCAAAAACAGAGCGCAGAACATTGAGTGTAGCTTTGGCTGTGTGGCACGTAGCGCCGTCCTGTTGAAACCAAATGTTGCCAATATCCTCCTCTTCAATTTTTGTGAACACAAATTCGTTCAACATGGCCCAATAACGATCGCCATTGACTGTAACGGCCACTCCTTGCTCATTTTCGAAGAAAAATGGCCCAATTATGCCTCTGGACCAAAATCCGCACCAAACAGTGACTCGTTTTGGGTGCATCGGCTTTTCAATGTATGCGTGCGGGTTTTCTGTGCCCCAAATGTGACAATTTTGCTTGTTTACATACCCGCCAAGATCAAAATGAGCTTCATCTGAAAAGATGACATTGAAAAGATGACATTCTGCAACATTACCATGATTTTCAAAGTAATGTCGCAATATTTCCCAGCGTTGTTCAAGCGTATACACAACCATATTTGTTCAGCGGAAGGATAAAACTAATTATCTGTTAAATCAGACATGAGCTAAGTGTTACCATTCACGAAATAAGCACTAGTTGAAAAAAAAAACGTTAGATGGCGGACCCTATATTTGAGATTTTTGTCTTATTAATTTTTGTTAAACGAAATTCATTAAAAATTAAATATCTGACATTTTCCATTTTCAAATTCTTTTTCAAATGTTTCTCCACAGAAATTAACGTAAATTGCATTAAATGATTAGTTTTCTCTTTTACAAGCAATAACTGAAACCGTAGTAAAGAGCTACACACGTACATGCAAACAACTCATTTAACTCTCATTTAATACATCAGCATAGATGATGCAAAAACGTCGTTTACACAAAATTTTTATGAAAAAAAAAATAGGGAAACATAAAAATATTTTTTTTAATATAATATTCACAAAAGAGGTTGTTTCTTTTATAACTACGCAGAAAAATATAAAATGTTGTTCATGTCTAAAACAATTTTGTGTGTATTAGCAGTTTTTTTTTTGAATTTGTATCTCCTTAAAAGAACTAAAGGAAGGAAAGTTTTGGTAAAACAAGAATTTTTAGCTTTAACAGCAAAAACAAAACCAAAAGTTCTAAAACAAATTCATTTTTCAGTCTTTTTTTTTTTTTTGCTAACCTGAGGTGACATTTACATGTCAATATAATGTTTTAAAATGAATAAAAAGAATTATGAAACATTTATTTTCTTTTTTAAAAAGATTCAATTTTCTTAAAGAAATTTGACTAATATCTTTAATACTTCCAAAGCCACAAAAACATATGCCCTTAATTAAATGCCACCCTTATACTTATACATATGGCCTGTGTTAAGTTGTATGTTCAATGTCATATCCATGTCAAAGTGTTAGTGGCAGTAAAAAAATGTTGTTTTGACATTTTATACATATATTATCAACACTTTTGAATGCCAGGAAAGGCGTAGAATTTTTGTGTTTAACTTTCTAAGAAATATCTTTTAAAATATTTTGCGGGTAACATAATTTTGATGTTATCAAAATGCTTGAAAATACTGTCGCATCACACGCAAACACATCGACATACACATAATTGCTTGGGCATAAATACTAACATTTATACATAATTCAACTCATTTAAATAATGATGTGTTATAAATGAGTTAATTATGGTTAAGATGTAAATAAATTGAAATTATTAGGAAAAAAAACAGTACAAAATGAAATTTTAAACGTTAGAGAAATAAAAGAATTTTCCTTAGAAGTATCTTTATATATAAAAAAAGTTCTGAGACTATGAAATAATTGCTTTTAAGATTTGTTATATCTAAAGTTTTTTTTTTAAACTTGAAAAGAAAAACTTTTATATTCTATTAAACGTTAGAGAAATAAAAGATTTTTCCTTAGAAGTATGTTTAAATATAAAAAAAATTCTGAGACCATAAAATAATTGCTTTTAAGATTTGTTACACCTAAAGAATTTTTTTTAGAATCTTGAATTAATTTTAAAAATATTTATTACAAAAAAAAAAAGAAATTTTTATTCTATATAAGAAAAGTTAGTAAGTTTTAGAACATCTCTATATATAAAGAAATTACGTTACCTGGTCTTAGCTCCAGCCAATAGACGTTGGCATCCACTAAGGGGCATAGAGGAAAAAGTTCTCTCCTTAAAGTACCAGCTAATTCAATGATAATACACTTTTTGGAATTTTCACCAGGAACGTGGTAAAAATGGGGTTTCTAAAGGGGAACATGAGAAGCGTTTAACGACCTGTTCAAACCACTTTGGATAGTACTTGATATTTGAAATATGCACTCACTTTCTGAAATTTTCGCCCGGAACGTGGTTAAATAGTCATTAAAAAGGGCAAAAGTGCCTGCTCAAACCATTTTGGCTTGGTAACTAAAATTTAAGATATGTATTTTCTGAAGTATGGGCAAATTAAACTGACAAGCAGTGTTGCCGTTTTTGATTATTTTTAACCAAATTTGGTTATTTTTTTTTTTCCAATGTGGAGATGTAAACTTTTTTTTCATTTTGGTAACTTTTTTGGCAATCAAAAATATAAATTTTTTTTCTGTGTTTTTTAAATTTAATTGAACAGTAAAAATTTTTATATACGCTTTTTTATTACGTTGATTGGAAAACACTGTTAATTTTTTTTTTTATAAAAGTATGTAGTTCGTTGTACAAAATATGTTAATTAACTCTGGATTACCAAAATATGAATGACGGTTTTAATTGGCAGCATTCTACCAATGAGAACAAGGATTCTGAATTGAACAGTTGCTAAGTAAACTTAAGTGTTGGTGATAAAAAAAGCAAAATACATTAAATAAATGCAGACGTCCGTAAAACACGCATTCGTCAAAGTTTGTACATAAACGGAATATTAACGGACCGTATAATAGGGTACTCGAAAATACTACGTTTTTACTCCGTTTCCTGTAACCGTTTCCGTGCCGTTAAAACGGATTTCACCGTTTTCATCAGTCTTGATTTTGTAACAAACGGTGTTGTTTATTGCTTTTATAAAAATATAAGTATGCAGCCAAACAGAATAGAATATATATCTAAAATCACGCAACTCTTTTGTTAAATTTAATATTGCATGAATGCAAACTAAGGTGCGGAACTAGTGACTTGAAGTGTACTTTTATGCGGCTAATCAAAAGTACTTTTTACATTGTAAATATTATCAACTGAGCATAAACATATTTGTTTTTTATTTATATCAGGTATTAAACTTTATAAAATGTCAAACTTAAAACGTTTTTTTTTCGAATGTTTTCTTTGTGTTGTGTTTTTTTTAGAAATCTAAAAGAAAATAATAGGACCAAGAACTCAAGACCGTTTTTACATAACACAACTGTCCGTAATCGGTCCTTCAATGACTGGCATTCAACGGATTTAACACCGGTTTTCACGCCACACAAAGACACAAATTCGAATAAGTTTCGCTGTTGCTTTAAATCCGTTTTCTGTTACGTTTACGTATACAGAAAACGGTACGTAACCGGAGTTGGATTCCGTTTATAACGTACTGAAAACGGTACGTAAGCGGAACTTTTTTTGTTGGGTTGTTTTGGGTTTTTATTGAAAAAGACTGGAGTCAATGCAAATAGTGAATCCGAAGATTTATCATTTGAATGCGACAATAAAAGCAGGTAATTTAATTTTTATAAATTTTTGGTATAAAATAATATTTCCAGTACAATTTAATGAATTAATATACGAGTATTAAATAAAAACATAAAATTTTAAGTTTTTTGGTTACAAAATATTTTTGTCCGTGTCAACACTGCTGACAAGATACTTTTTAGAATTTTCGCCAGGTGAAATATGAATTCAAAAGGGCACAACCGCCGCCCTAAAACGCCTGCTCAATACGCTATGGCGAAATACCTAAAATTTAAAGTATGTGTTCCTTCAATTAAACGCCAATTAATTGATAAGGTACTATTGGGAATTTGTTCCAGGAACGTATTCAAAATAAAGATTCAGAAGGAAAAAATTTTTTCCTCAACTTCCTACCTGAACTCCTTTGTCTAAAAACCTTAAATTTGAAATATGTGTTTTCGTAGTATGGGTTAATTCTTTGATAAGGTAGGAACTTTTTGGAATTTGTGCAAAGGAACGTGGTTAAAATGAAAAAGTCTCCTTTTGTTTGTTTAGAAATCGCCTGAAGTATGGGACAAGATCATTTGTGGAATTTCCGCCAGGAACAGGATCACAATGGGGGGTTTAAATATATAAAGATCTTCCCCTTAACTGCCCGTCCAAACCACTTAGTCTAGAAATCCAATATTGGAAATATGTGTACCCTGGAGGATGCGCTAATTTACTAATAAGATAATTTAAGTAATTTTTGCCAGGAACGTGGTCAAAATGGTATTCAGCTTTTTCTAGAAATTTGAAGTACGAGTAAAATCGAAGCCCTTAAATTGGGAGACAAAATAGAATGAAGAGTAGACCAGTGGAATTGAAACAGTAAATAAGGGGGACTGAAATGTACTGGAATGGGAAACGAGTCGAATTGAAACACTATACAAGGAAAATGAAATATAATGACATAACATGGAATGGTGAAATAATATAATTGAAATAGAGAAATGAAACGAAATGGTATGAAACGAGGAACTAGTGAAATTAAAACACTAGTTAACGGAAACGAAATGGAATGGTATGGTTAACGCGTTGAATTTAAACTCTAGACAAGAAGATATAAAGGGTGGAATTGAAACACTCAGAGAACGAATTGGAATGGCGCAAGCCAGTTTTTTTTTTTGGGAATTGTCGATTTCAGCTTATTTTTTTCTATTTTAACAACTTTTTTTAATTTTTGTGCTTGACAAAATTTTATCTGTCAATGGTAATTTATTTTTATCATTGGTGCATTGTTAAATCGTAATAAAATTTGAAAATTCAAATTAATTAATAAAATCAAAAATTTAATACGAGTATATTATCATTAATTAAAATAAATGATAATGAATATAATTTCATTACAATTGTTATGAATGCAATGGAAATAAAATCACCAAGTAATTAGTCTTCTCAATTGTTTTGTCTCCTACTAACATAAAGGAGACAAAACAATTGACTACTAAGGAGGGATTTTTTGTAAATTTTAACGGGTGGGGTAAAGTCTCTTTTTTAATGAGTTATAAAAATCCCTTTGGGCTAATCAGATATTTATTTTATATGTTCCCTGGAGCATAAGCTAATTCATTGATAATACAGGTTGGTTGAAAAGTTCCTGCGCTCACCAAGATATGGCACTGCTAGCTCCAAACTTTTTTTTCTCAAGTTGGTATAACTGTCCTGAGAACACATGCAAAGTTGCAAGTCATTCTGTCAATTCTTTCTTTGTTTACAAGCCATTTGAAGTTGACGTGTCATTTTTTTTTAAAATGGAAAAAATTGAATATCGTGCAGTCATTAGATTCTTTGTTTTGAAGCGTTTAAGAGCAAAGGAAATTTATGAACAATTGTTGGAAGTGTATAAGGAGTCCTCACCTTCAAAACGCACCGTTGAATTTTGGGCTGGTGAATTTAAACGTGGTCGTACCAGCCTTGAAGACGATCCACGCGAAGGACGACCAAAAACTGCAACCACAGCAGAAATCATTGAGCAGGTACATAATATGGTTAGTGAAGATCCATGTTTGACTAAGCGTGAAATTGCTTATGCCAAAGGCATCTCAGACGAATGAGTACTCCATATTTTACATGAAGAATTACGTATGAAAAAACTGTTTGGAAAGTTAGTGCCGCACACATTAACAATTCAACAAAAACTGGATCGAAAACAAATTTCTCAGCGTAATTTGGAGCGTTTTAAGCCGAATAAAACCGACTTCTTGCGTCGTTTTATAACATGGATGAGACTTGGATCTACCACCATGATCCTAAATTGAAACGAGAACGTTTACAGTGAACTGAAGCTGGTTGTTCAGCTCCAAAGCAGGTGAAGTCACAACGATCAGCAAAGAAGGTTATGGCATCAGTTTTTTGGGATGTAAAAGGAATTTTGTTGATTGATTATCTTCAGAAAGGTAAAACAATCAACTCTGAATATTATTGCAGCCTTTTGGATCAGCTGGATGAAAAAATTCGTGAGAAAAGACCTAGTTTAAAGAAGAAAAAATCATTTTTCATCAAGACAATGCACCTGCTCATAAAAGTGTTTTGACGATGGCTAAATTCAAAGAATTAAAGTACGAATTGCTTAAACATCCACCGTATTCACCAGATTTGGCTCCCAGTGACTACTATCTCTTCAGAAATCCCAAACAATTCCTTCGTGGAAAGCATTTTTCGTCGAATGAAGAGGCCATACCAGCCGTAGACGGTTATTTTGCAGAACTTCCGGAAAACCATTATAAGGATGGGGTAAAATTATTGGAAGATCATTGGAACAAGTGTATTGAGCTTCTAGGAGATTATATTGAATAAAAAAATATATACTTCGTAACAAAAACAGTATTCTTTCATTTCGAGCGCAGGAACTTTTCAACCAACCTGTAATGTTTAATAATGAGGGTTGAAATGTAAACACCCAGGCTAAACCGGTAGAGCTGGAAATCCTAATATAGGATTTTGACAAATTTTAAAGGGAGATTGGCAAAACGTAAACTCTAACTAAAAATTTCCATAATTTTTTGCATATTTTCCAATTTTTTTTTAATTTTATTGAATTTTTCAATTGCGTTGACAATTTTTTAAAACACTTGTCGCAATTAATAAGTCAAAATTGTGTTTGTCTTTTCCTTATAGCCTCTTTAACACCATAAACTGAAAATAAATTCAGTTATGTACCACAATTTGTTGTTTTTATTTCCAGCAAAAAAAAAAAATCAAACTTAAACCTGGCAAATTTTTCATAACAATTTTTCATAACTGAAAAAAGTATATGTATATTTTGTGCTTTATACAGCTGTTGCAAAACATTAAATATGCTATGTAGAGCAGGAGTTCTCAATCCTTGAAGTATCTTAGATTGCAAAGGCATCGACAGAAATCTAATAGTAGTTATTGCATACACTTAAAGTTAGCTAGTTTAAGAACCCCTGAATGTACTATTCATTTTACCGACTGTTTTGGGTATATTGAACAAATATTTATGGGTCTTATTGTAGAGGTATATATTTCTTTTTATGCATACATAAATATTATATGTTTGTAGGTAGGCATGTGTTTATTTTTGCTCCTATAATATGGATATAAGGTGTCAACAACAAATACAAAAAAAAAAAAAAAATGAAAAAGGAAAAAAAAAACAAAACGTTTAAAAACATTTACACTTTTTTGACTTTGAATCAATGGCATGAACAAATTTATCTTAAACGTTAATATTGATGATTTGTTACTTGCTGTTGCTGTCGCTGGTTGGTGTTGAGTGTATGTATGTGACACTTGTGAAACGACTTTAGGAGATGTAAAGGTTTAATATTGTTTTTTTTTCTCGAATGAAACACATGAGATTTGGTTTTTATTTTCAATGAAAAATTTTTGTTGGTTACAAATTTGTCATTAGCAGTTGTTTTTAAGAAGATGTTGATGACATAATGCAGGTAATTTTTTTATTTAATATCTTAGAACACTGCGTAACAACATGATCTCAATTAATTTGTTTAGTAATTTATCAATAAATTGACATCTTTTGAACATCAATGAATGAATGAAATTGCTTATAACTTCAGAAAATATCCATGGATTTTTATTTAGATATACCATTTTTTCTTAGCTAATATGTAGATTCTACAAAATAATAAAATATTTTGCCAATTTTTTAATTATTAAAAATGTTAACTTTTGTAAATAAAAATAATTTTGTTAAGTACTTTTACCTATTCTTAAACTGTAGAACCGATGAAAAATATTTACATGTGTTATTTATTATTTAATTGTTTTTGGTCTGGTGCCGTTTATTAACAAATTGGATTTCCATCATATAAGCGCCTGTGTCGCTTCACGAAAAAATTAAAGCTTCTAGCTTCAGCGGTTTGATCTAAACATTTTCCTTTTTTAAACCCCATTTTTACTACATTTTTTTTAAGAAATTTTAAAAGGCGTCATTTAAAAGCAGACTACGCTGGAGTAGGAACCTATTATTCAAATTGCAAAGCTCCATCAATGTTGGCTCTGTGATTAATTGGGAATTTTTTTTGCATTTTAACTCATGTAAAAATCGAAATATATAGGAACGTAAAGGATCCGATATTTTCTGAAATTTTGGGGTAATTGGCCGTATATGGTCATATAGTATGAGCAAAGATGTATAAAATATGTGGATATATGATTATATATAAAAAAAATAAACGTTTATGTACCCAAAAATTTCGAATCCGAAGATATGTAGTTATAAATGAGTTATATATTAAATTTGACTTGGGCGTATGTGATCATACATACTTATGTATGTTCACATACATTTCGATTTGTCATTGACCGTTCTTAATGGTGATTTCTTAAGTGAATACATCAATGAACACATACACTCACAACATATATTTTTTCTGTTACCGACTGTAGTTTTTTTTTTTAAGTAATAGGTACCCATTAAACATTGAAAATAGTTAAAAACTCAAGTGCTTTAAATATTGCTTGTATTGTGCTTTACAGGTTGGTTGAAAAGTTCATGCGCTCGAAATGAAAGAATACTGTTTTTGTTACGAAATATATTTTTTTATTCAATATAATCTCCTAGAAGCTCAATCCACTTGTTCCAATGATCTTCCAATAATTCTATCCCATCCTTTTAATGGTTTTCCGGAAGCTCTGCAAAATAACCGTCTACGGCTGCTATGGCCTCTTTATTCGACGAAAAATGCTTTCCACGAAGGAACTGTTTGAGATTTCTGAAGAGATAGTAGTCACTGGGAGTCAAATCTAGTGAATACGGTGGATGTTCAAGCAATTTGTACTTTAATTCTTTGAATTTAGCCATCGTCAAAACAGTTTTGTGAGTAGGTGCATTGTCTTGATGAAAAATTATTTTTTCTTCTTTAAACCAGGTCTTTTCTCACAAATTTTTTCATCCAGCTGATCCAAAAGACTGCAATAATATTCAGAGTTGATTGTTTTACCTTTCTGAAGATAATCAATCAACAAAATTTCTTTTGCATCCCAAAAAACTGATGCCATAACCTTCTTTGCTGATCGTTGTGACTTCACCTGCTTTGAAGCTGAACAATCAGCTTCAGTCCACTGCAAACGTTCTTGTTTAAATTTAGGATCATGGTGGTAGATCCAAGTCTTATCCATAGTTATAAAACGACGCAAGAAGTCGGTTTTATTTGGCTTAAAACGCTCCAAATTACGCTGAGAAATTTGTTTTCGATCCAGTTTTTGTTGAATTGTTAATGTGTGCTGCACTAACTTTCCAAACAGTTTTTTCATACGTAATTCTTCATGTAAAATATGGAGTACTCATTCGTCTGAGATGCCTATGGCATAAGCAATTTCAAGCTTAGTCAAACATGGATCTTCACTAACCATATTATGTACCTGCTCAATGATTTCTGCTGTGGTTGCAGTTTTTGGTCGTCCTTCGCGTGGATCGCCTTTAAGGCTGGTACGACCACGTTTAAATTCACCAGCCCAAAATTCAACGGTGCGTTTTGAAGGTGAGGACTCCTTATACACTTCTAACAATTGTTCATAAATTTCCTTTGCTTTTAAACCCTTCAAAACAAAGAATCTAATGACTGCACGATATTCAATTTTTTCCATATTAAAAAAAATCAATGACACGTCAACTTCAAATGGCTTGTAAACAAAAAAAGAATTGACAGAATGACTTGCAACTTTGCATGTGTTCTCAGGACAGTTTTACCAACTTGAGAAAAAAAAAGTTTGGAGCTAGCAGTGCCATCTCTTGGTGAGCGCAGGAACTTTTCAACCAACCTTTGTTTTAAGTGTTTTTTTTACAGTCAAAATCAAGTTCATACAAATTTAAATAATTTGATTCATGTTTATTGTCAATATTTAAAAATAAAATAAAGATATTTTTATATGAAGTATCAATTAAAATCCATAGAAATATATTTTTTAACTTTTTTAAACAATTATTCAAAAATCAAATTATAAAAATTTACAGACATTCAGTAGGAGTTGATATTTTCTGTTAAAACTAGAATTTTATGTTTTCTGTTTCTAAAAATTGAAATTCATATAATTCCTTTTTGTTTTTTTTTTACCAAAATAGTTTGTTAATATACTTAATTTTTTTTTAAATTAAAACTACAAGAAATTATTCAAATATAGATACACACATAGAAAATAACAATATATACGTCTGTGTGTGTGTTGTGTTTTGTAAAATTACATACAAATGAAAAAAAAAAATCAATTTAAAAAACAAACCACAAAAATCATTTTTTTCTACTTTTTTGTCAGTTAAAAATTAATGGTTATTTTAAACGACTTTTTATTGCTTTTACAGCTTTTGTCGATTATTAAACAATGATTGAAAATTAACACCAAAATGAGCTGAATAAAATGAAAAATCAGTAGTCCTCCTTATTAATTGTATTTTCGATTAATTTAATAGGTATTTTTGATTATTTTCAACAAAAAAATATTGTGAGTGTATTTTAAATTTTCAAAAGGGTTTGGGAAGACCGTTAAGGGGAGAATTTTTATCACGTTCCTGGCAAAATTTTTAATAGGTACCTAATAACAAATTTAGACTATGCTCAAGGGGACATATATTTAAAGGTTTCTTAAAATATTTTCTTCCCCCTCCGCCCCTTAAACTCCCATTTTTACCACATTTCTGATGAAAATTCCAAAAAGTGCCTTAGTACTAATTTATCCGGCATATTTTTAAACTCCAGTTTTTTTTTTAGCAAAAGCGGTTTCTCAGGCCGTTAATAGGATACTTTTGTACGCCCAGTTTTACCATGTTCCTGGCAAAAATTCCAAAATGTTTCTAATCAGTGAATTAGCTTACATTCCAGGACACATATATTTTTAATTTCAGATTTTTAGACAATGTGGTTTGGCAGACCGTCATAGGGGGAAAATATTTCTCTTTTTGTCTCTGCCTTTGGTAACTTTCCAAAACCTCGCCTGGGAGAGGAATAAATGTGCCGAATATCAAGCACTTGCTACAGCGGTTTGCGCTGGGTGATTAAAGGGGCACATTTTTTTTTTAATAGAAAAAAAAATTGTTTTATTTCTATGGTTTTGCAAAACATTTTCGGAATGAGCCTCGTACTCTGCAAAATAAGCAGAATCAGCATAACATCAGCTGTTGTTTTTTTTTTTGTTTTTTCAATGTAAATACTACTGATTACAAATGAATTTCATTCATCAGTTAAAAAAATGTTCAATGTCAACGGATGATACAATTTATTAAAATATTTATGAATTTTAATAATTTATCATTGTCAAACGGAAATCATCGGATATTTACACGTTTAAAACTTAACATAAAGAAACACATACCATCATCATACACGTGCATAAGGGTGTCCCAATATATAGCTTTCTTGAGATTTAATTGAAGGAATAGTACTCAAACGATAAATAGCTAAAGAAGCTGAATAGGGGCAAAAGAAATCACCAAAAAAAAAAAAATTGGAAGGGATCTGTATCATTTTCTGCCACATTTGCTTTTAAAACTTTAAAAAGGACAAAGTTTGAAAAACTGCATTTTCCGTGTAAGTATTTTTTTTTTTGATCGTAAAGGAAGTATTAATAGACCAAAATGTCCCTGCGGGAAAAAGGGGTCAGTTGGGAATTGGGACCTGTCCCGCGATATGTGAAAACTGAACTATTTCCGAAAATACTTATCACGAGATAGGTGAAAAGAGGACCGGTTCCTAAAGTACCTAAACTCACAATATTATTTCGTTAAGAACAACTTAAAATACATATTAAATTAATCGAAAATACAATCAGAAAGAGGACTACTGATTTTTCATTATATTCAACCCATTTTGTTGTTTATTTTCAATCATTGTTTAATAATAGACAAAAGTAAAAACAATAGAAAGTCGTTTAAAATAACCATCAAATTTTTACTAACAAAAAGTAAGAAAAAACTACTTTTGTGGTTTGTTTTTCAAATTGAAAGTATTTTTTATTTGTGTGTAATTACAAAACAGAACACAACACATACACGTGTATATATTTTTATTGGCTTTGTGTGTATGTATAATTGAATAATTTCTTGTAATTTTTATTGAAATAATTTTGTATATATACAAACTTTTTTGGTAAAAAAACAAAAAAGAATTGTATGAATTTATATTTTTTGAAACAGAAAACAAAAAAAAATTACATTTAACTGAAAATATCAACTCTACTGAATGTCTGTAGATTTTTACAGTTTGTTTTTTGAATGACTGATTCAAATAGTTAAAAAATATATTTCTATGAATTTCAATTGATTCTTCATTTAAAAACAAACTTTACGTATTACTTTTTAAATAAACTACAGTCGGTAACGGAAAATATATTGTGAGTGTACCATGTGACCGGTTTAATAGTCACGACATGTCCTTTTAGACAAGTCCTGTGACATGCCACAGAGGGCGATTGACCCCCTCCTAGGAAAAGCCCATGTTAAAGTGACCGATTCTTATCCCAATGAACCGGTCACGTGACGTGTTCTGGGGTAGGTCCTTTTCCCGCAGGGGTATTAGAAAAAAATATAAACGTAATTTTTTGAAAAAATTTTGTGTAAAACTTTTAATTTTTCTTTACCAACAATTTCCAACTTTAAATACTATCAGGGAAATAAAAATCCTCTCCAAAAATTAATTACTTCTGTTTCCCATACTCAACTCATTAAAACCCATTATGGGACACTCTAACGTGCATAGCAATGCGAAATTGCATATGTATTGAAAGCTGATACACACACACAAACATATAAACTAAAATGAGGGTGATTATTGAAACAGACCCTGAAATATATAACAATATACGTACGTGTATTACACACAAAATATTGATGATAATGTAAAAAAGCCTTAACTCGATTTTAATTACTTAACTGAAAATTTCTTTGTATGAAATTTTATATATAATTGTTGACAGTTTTAATTAAAAATTCCATTCAGAGAAGTTTTTAATTTTTATTAAATTTCTTCCTTTTTTCGGCAAAGAAACGAAAAAAAAACGGTCATTAAGCCATTTTTACATTAAACCATTGATATATTGTAGTCCGTTAGTAAGCATGCGAGTATGTTCTGTTGGAAGCAGTGAAGCATTAATTTTAAATAAACAAACTTTATATGAAAGTGCATCATCATCATCAACATCAACCAAGAAACCAACAATATTAACAAACAAAATTATTATTATTATTATTTTTATCGTCCCCAGAAACTTAAATTGTGTAACACATACATGCATAACCACATTTATACTTGAAAACTATCATCATTGTCATCATCATTGCCATCATCATCAGCATATTCATATGTTTCTCTCTTTGCATCTACCTTAAACTCTCTAAATATTTCACAGGTATTTAATAACTTTCAACTGAAAAGTGTAGAATATAACAACATAACTGTGTTATGACACGTAATATGCCAACCAGTTTGAAAATGTTTCATGTAATTCAATGTCATATCGAGTACATGCAGAGAAACTGGTATTTTATAACGTGTACAAATGTTGTAACGACGTGAGTCATTAAAATGTCATAAATATTTTGCTTGAAAACGTGCATAAAACAAAAAAAAAAAAATTGCTTTCTTCGTTAATGCTCTTATCAACCTTCCATTTCTGAAATTTATATGAAAAATTAACTAAAATAAAATTGTTGAACGAAAAACTTAAAAGTTTTAACATTTTAAAAAAGATCATTTTAAAATAAGGTAATTTTCATTGTAGTGTTATAATTTTGATTTATAGTCAATAAATTAACACAGAGAAAATTTTTTGGTCGAGTTTAATGAACATTTTCTGTAAATTTAGTGAAAAAGTTTTATAATTATTATAAACTAGTTTTTAATGGATTTTTGTAATGGTGTGCATAAAACTTTTAATAAATAAACTGATATTGTTCAAAAAATTTTACAAAAAAAAAAAACACTGTATTAAGTGAATGAAAAATTTCGAGCTGCAATGAATCCGCATCAACATTGAAAAATTTTCAAGATTGAAAAATTTCTTCTTAAATGTGCTGCCCAAACTCCTTCAGCTAGAAGATTTTGTTTTAATTTTCGGTATTCATTTGTTTTCTTTTATTAATTTTGTAATTAGTTTTTAAATTTTTTCCTGTGTTAGTGTTTAAACTCCATTATTTATTCGTTCCTCTTGTTTAGTTTTTCAAGGCTGAATTTTAAGAAAATTCCCATTAAGGGAAGGGGCAAAAATAGAAATTTTTTTTAATTTTTGAAATTATTTTTTTTTAATAATTATGTGATTTGTGTTTAAATTCCAGTCGTTCCCCTTGTCTACTTTTTCAAGGCAGGATTTTAAGAAATTTTTAAGGGAAGGGGCAAAAACGAAAAAAAGAATGCTCGTTGATGTCCTGCCCAAACCCCTTCGGCTAGAAGACTTTTTTTAAATTAATTTTTTTAATTTTTTTTCCTGTGTTAAGTGTTTAAATTCCACTCCTTATCCTTGTCTCATTTTTCAATACCACTCATTATCAAATCCCCTTGTCTAGTGAACGAGTCTTATTGAAAGACTCGTTCACTGTTGCATTCAATTGTGTTCCCCTTGTATATTATCTCAGTTACACCTGTTTATTGTTCCATTTCATTTCGTTCCCCTTGTCTAGTTTCAATTTCACTTATTTCTCGCTTCATTTAATTTTGGTCTCATTGCATAGTTTTTCAATTCCACTCTTTGCACGTTCCATTCCATTTCGTTTCCTAATAACAGTGTTTCGTTCTTTAAATTTCAGGTTTCTAGCCACATTGTTATTGAGAATTCCAAAAACTATTTTAACAGTGAATTAGCTCATACGCCAGGGAACACATATTTTGAAATTCAGTTTTCTGGCGAAGATTTTTTCTCTTTTGAACCACTTTTTTATTACGTTCCTGGCGATAATTTTAAAAAGTGCTTTATTAATGCATTAACCCACGCTTCATGTTACACATATTTTAAATTTCAAGTTTTTAAACCCCAATTTTTACCACGTTCATGGTGAAGATTCCAAAAAGTACCTTCCAGTAAATTTATTAATAATATTATAATATTTAATATTATATTTATAAACTACTTATATTTTTTGTATACACAATATCAAAACATAAAAAAGTACCTTACCAGGGAACACATATTTTTAATTTCAGGTTTCTTGTCAAAGGGACTTTGGCCGCCAAGGGGTAGGTTTTCGCCCCTCTTCGTACAAATTTCCAAACAACAAATCTTTGTGAATGTCTGACTGAGTGAGTGAATAAGTTAGTCGATCGGTGGAAAGTTCGGACTAGTCAGTAAAACCACATTTACATTACGTTCGGAATCTCCCAGTCAGAAAAATACAATCGGCAATTTAACTTAATTACAACATGTGCAGTGGTCTTCAAATGTCGAAATGAAAACACCATTAAAGGTTTATACGAGTCTATTTTTCAAGGTTGGCAAAGCATCGTTAATTCAAAAAATGCTGTACCTCAAACTAGAAAAGTGAGTATTTAATACCTTTATAAAGAGTGTTGTCTTACAGGTTGAGAAATTTTATTTGAAATAAAGACTTACGAAATGATTTATTTAAATATTTATTTTATACCCAGCAAAACTTTGGTAATTGGTGCGATATTCTCATGCGTTACCTTGTAATGATAGCTCGTTACCTTTTTCATTTGCAAGCATAAAGTAATAAGTTACTGATTATTGATAATATATGATTTATAAATGTAAAGTAATTATTGAAATATTTTTGAAAATCTATTTTTAGATACATTACTTTGTGTTTTTTTGTAAGCAAAAGGGTAATGTATGTTTGATAACACTAGCGAAAAAACGAAGCGCAACAATTCATTTAAGTTTAAAGCAATAAAATACAATATGCGTCGATAGCTCAGTGGGTAGAGTTTTTGGCTGGCAACCAAATTTCCCTGGTTCGATTTCCATCTTGACCACATTATTTTTAATTAGTAATGGGCATATACATTACTTTGAGGCTCATCGCCAGTAAAATTCATCAATGAAGTAAGGTGTAAAGTAATCCATCGGCCCCTATGGCTATACATTACTTTACCCATTATTTGCTAATGTGTGGTTTTGCTGGGTATGAAATAGAAAGTGGCCATTATGAAATAATGTTTACTATAATAATGATGGTAGAGACCATATTAATGGTTAGAACCTATTTTTAAACCAATAACTTGATTGAGACAATCATTCCCGAGTGCAGCAATCATAATATAGTCGCAGTGATTATGTTGCAAGCATATTTTTTCTCTGCGTGTATATATCCAAGTTTTATTCAAATGGGAGTAATCTTCCTTGTTAGAAAATTTTTTATATACAATAATAAAAAACTGCGGGAAAATGGGAAAAACTTTAATCAAAGTAAGCAAAAAAAAAAGCGAACCTAAGATTTAGAGTTAGTAGTCTGCCCCATCGTGATCATCATAACTCAATTTTATATAACCTTTGATTTAAATGGTGATGTACATTTTATCACATAGCGTAGGCAGCACATTCAGAAATCAGATTCGTACCGGCAGCCGAATTTGTTGCGAATCAAATGGTTCAAATGCAACAGCCGAATTTTTCCGTTGTGACTAACGAATTGTTATTGAGGCAACCACAGTTAAATTACTATTTTCTCAGTTAGATTTCTATTTAGCTTTTACAACTGAAGAATTCCGTTACCACAACCCAATCATTCAATTTGCGCATAAATGCGGTTGTCAGCACGAATCTCTTTTCTCTGTGTTTATAAATTGAACTAAATATAAATATAAGTTCTAATACAAATGCTGATTTTCCTATTTAAAACACAATTTTGTTTTATAGTTAAATCTCAAAAATCTGTTACCACAATTTGTAATTGACATTTTTTTTTTTTTTTTTTTGTGCAAATTCAACATTTCAACTGCATTCTACACTTCAAATCATGTTCATGTTAAATCTCTATTTGTTTGCTGATTGCCACACACACACTCACATACATTTATAATGTGAACAATGTTTAATGTAAAAAGAGTTGAAAATTTGTACCTTTTTAAGCTTTGTTGGTAAAAAATCAAACATTTGCAAGCAAACTCAAATTTACAAACACACTCCCACACACACACACACACAAACCCATTTATAATGATGCTTGTAAAAAATTGTGAAAAATTTGTAACTTAAGTTTACAAGTGCTATATGGTATGTGCTCTGTATATGTATGAATGTTGCATAGTAGTGTGTGTGAGTGCGATGACACATCCAAATAAAGGTAAATTTTTGTAAAGAGTTCTTAAGGTATGAGTGAACCAACAAAAAAAAAAATATGAAAGTTAAAAAGTATTCTTCAAAATCTGATAAAGTGTTTGCTAAGGATGTATTAGAAAATATGGGGGGAGAACTTGAAGAGAAACACTTGAATTTTTCAAATGAATCATTAACATATTAAAATGTCAAAACTTTGTTGCTAAAGAGTTTTTGTGCTCCTTTCATGTTTATTACTAGAAGACAAAGTTTGAATATAATTATAAAATTTAAACTGGATATTGAAATTTTTAATTAACTCTTTGATTTAATACTTTTTTTTTTTAAAAAACATGTAAATGGAAATTAAACTGTCAATATACAAAATTTCCAGCTGTTTTTAATTGACTAGATATTTCCTTTGATTTGTAATAAATTTATGTAAGTTTTTTTGTTGTTGTTGTTATTGTTAATTGCATAAATATTTATATATAAATTATGTTTAATTAATAAATTGGTAATTAAATAAATTGTATAAAGTTTATAAAAAAAATATTGAATAAATTAAAATGTTTGCCTAGAACTAGTAACGAAAAAGTCATTTAAGAGTTATCTAAGCGTAGGGGATGATTTTTACCAAATATGTGTGAACTTCTTTCTTCCAAATCCCCGGGCGCTTTTACACTCTACATATTAATATTCTTTAATAAAGTTTTCATTGATTTCTTAGCGGATATAATATTTGTTTAAAATCCAAACAATTTTTTTTTAAGAATTCTTGTTTATTCCGATATTATTTTTTTTTCCTAAAAAACATAAAACATCATTTGCTTTACGACAACAGCAATATATTTAAAAAAAAAGTACAACTTAAATAAACAGCAATCATATTGTAAACTTTACACAACACTTAGCACAACAACAGATGTCATACAACATCAAATATGAAATTGCAGAAAAAAATATGTTTGCTACAAATGAAAAGAAAAAATAACATGCAACATAAAATATTTAGACAGCTGAATAGCAAAAATGTACAAAAAAAAACAACAATTTGTGCTGTTGGTGTTTTATTTGGATTGGTGATGCATGAAAGTAACAACACCCAGAAAATAGTATCAGTTGTGGCCAACGAATTTGTTGACAATTAAATTATCTTCATATTAAGTTATATTTTTAGTTGTAAAATTCAGTTCAGTTGTCTACAGGTTGGTTGAAAAGTTTCTACGCTCACCAAGAGATGGCACTGCTAGCTCTAAACTTTTTTTTTCTCAGGTTGGTATAACTGTCCTGAGAACACATGCAAAGTTGCAAGTCATTCTGTCAATTCTTTCTTTGTTTACAAGCCATTTTAAGTTGACGTGTTATTGATTTTTTTAATATGGAAAAAATTGAATATCGTGCAGTCATTAGATTCTTTGTTTTGAAGGGTTTAAAAGCAAAGGAAATTTATGAACAATTGTTAGAAGTGTATAAGAAGTCCTCACCTTCAAAACACACCGTTGAATTTTGGGCTGGTGAATTTAAACGTGGTCGTACCAGCCTTAAAGGCGATCCACGCGAAGGACGACCAAAAACTGCAACCACAGCAGAAATCATTGAGCAGGTACATAATATGGTTAGTGAAGATCCAAGTTTGACTAAGCGTGAAATTGCTAATACCATAGGCATCTCAGACGAACGAGTACTCCATATTTTACATGAAGAATTACGCATGAAAAAACTGTTTGGAAAGTTAGTGCCGCACACATTAACAATTCAACAAAAACTGGATCGAAAACAAATTTCTCAGCATAATTTGGAGCGTTTAAAGCCGAATTAAACCGACTACTTGCGTCGTTTTATAACTATGGATAAGACTTGGATCTACCACCATGATCCTAAATTGAAACAAGAACGTTTACAGTGGACTGAAGCTGGTTGTTCAGCTCCAAAGCAGGTGAAGTTACAACGATCAGCAAAGAAGGTTATGGCATCAGTTTTTTGGGATGCAAAAGGAATTTTGTTGATTGATTATCTTCAGAAAGGTAAAACAATCAACTCTGGATATTATTGCAGCCTTTTGGATCAGCTGAATGAAAAAATTCGTGAGAAAAGACCTGGTTTAAAGAAGAAAAAATCATTTTTCATCAAGACAATGCACCTGCAAACAAAAGTGTTTTGACGATGGCTAAATTCAAAGAATTAAAGTACGAATTGCTTGAACATCCACCGTATTCACCAGATTTGGCTCTCAGTAACTACTATCTCTTCAGAAATCTCAAACATTTCCTTCGTGGAAAGCATTTTTCGTCGAATGAAGAGGCCATAGCAGCTGTAGACGGTTATTTTGCAGAGCTTCCTGAAAACCATTATAAGGATGGGATAAAATTATTGGAAGATCATTGGAACAAGTGTATAGAGCTTCTAGGAGATAATATTGAATAAAAAAATATATTTCGTAACAAAAACAGTATTCTTTCATTTCGAGCGCAGGAACTTTTCAACCAACCTGTAAATTAATATTTTTATTCCATATAATTTTTTTTATGTTTTACAAAATTTTATTTTAAGAAAAAAAAATATATATAAGCGTGTTTTTTTTAGAGTGTCACAACTTTGAGTTGGCATCACTGCTTTATTTGTTTTTTGTTTAGTTTGCTTTGAAATTTCATTATGAATCGACTTACACCATAGCAGCGCGTGCAAATTGTTGAAATTTTTATTCGAAATAATTGTTCTATTTGTCAAATTCATCGTGCACTTCTTAAATTAATCGTCCATCAAATTTTTTCATACCTCAATAACGTAGCATGAATCTTGCTGACATGGAGTTCCAACAAGACGGAGCCACATGTCACACAGCGGGCGCTGATTTACTCAAAGAAACCTTCGATGAAAAATTTAAACATTAATTTCATAAAAATTTCTTTCCAATAAAGCCCGTTTCATTGATATTTAAAATATATTTCCTTGTTTTATTATGATTTATACTTGTGTCACTCTATAAAAAACACCCTATAGATTTTTTCGGTATTAAAAGCCTGGGCCCTCAGATTCAAAGTTCTTACCACAGCTAATTTTAATTTTCTTTGATATATTTATATATATATATATATATATATATATATATATATGTCCTTTATTTATTTAAATACACTAATATAACATAATATACTTAAATAAAAAGTTCACGGAGAACATAGGGCGACAACGAAATCTCTCCATCTACTTCTGTCTCTGGCAAGCAGTTTAATTTCGTTTCAGGTTCTTCGAGCTGTTTCATGTTCATTTCTTATGCATCGGATCCATGTATTACGTGGTCTGCCTGGTCTTCGTTGACCTTGAGGGTTCCACTCTAGTGCAGCCCTAGCAATATCACTAGTTAGTCGCCTGAGAATATGGCCGATCCATGTCCATTTACGTCTTCGAATGTCAAATTCGATTGAGCAACAATCTGCCTTATTCCAAAGATCTTCATTGGATAACCAATTAGGCCAATAGATACGTAATATCTGTCTCAGACACCGATTTATGAACGATTGTATTTTCTTCATGGTCAGTTTTGTAAGGCTCCATGTAGTGCATCCATATAGCAGAACAGATTTAACGCTACAGTTGAGTATACGTAATTTCGTTCTCTGGGAGATGTTGTTAGCGCGCCAAATTTTATACAATTTGAGGAACGCCTTGTTGATACGATCGCCAATATCGGCTGCAGAACCACCGTCTTTCGTAATTTTGCATCCAAGATAATTGAAAGATTCTACATCTTCAATGACGGTACCATCAACAATAAGTGGTGACGAAAAATTAGTACCAATACGCATCACTTTTGTTTTTCTGAATCCTACACTGTTAGCATTTTCAGAGAGTCTATTTATCTTCTTTTCAATGTCTACAAAACGGTGAGACATTAGACATGAGTGGATACAGCCTTGTCTTACGCCTGTAATATTTGTGTAAGGTTGACTCTCCTTACCGTTGAAACGGACCTTACATTCCGCGTCTCACGTATAAGGGCGACGATTTTTTCCGGTATTCCTTTACCTTTATTCCCAATTAATGCAGACCACATAGAGCTTCATGATACTGTATCGAAAGCACGTTCAAAATCTACGAAAAGCAGGTACATGGGTGTGTTGTACTTCGCCGATTGTTCAATAATTATGCGTAGAGTATTGACGTGGTCTACACATGATCGTCCAGCCCTAAAACCAGCTTGTTCGTTACGCACAACTTGTTCCACCACTGGTGAGATTCGCTTTAGTATTAAAGTTGCCATCACTTTTCCTATTGCGTTAAGCACGGTAATGCCACGCCTGTTTTTACACCGAGTTAGGTCACCCTTTTTAGGGATTGTGACTACGACACCCTCTTTCCAATCTGCAGGAATTTGACCATTGAGCCATGCACTTCTTATCAGTGGGGTGGGATTGTATCAGCAATATATTTGCTATTTGAATATTTTATTTTATTTAAAAAAATATATATATTTTTTTCTAGAATATGAAATGGGAATTTCGGGGTACTACACCACAAAAACTTAATAATTTGGACGGCTAATTTTAATTTTTAATAATTTGCTAAGAAAATAAATATATTTATTAGTTGCGTCTGTAATCAATAAAATTTGATCAGAATATTCGTATTTGTAGCTACCACTTTTTTTCAATAAATTTAATAGATTATTGTAATTTTCTAGTACATTCTCTTAATAAATGGTTAATTCTACTGTACACAATTTCCAAACGAATTTTATTTTTAAAGTTTAAGAGAAATATCAATAACACTGTTTAACACGAAAAAAAAGAAGGTTCCAAAAACGGATTATGGTAGAGGTAAAAAATGTATACGGGAAGCGGGAGGGCGTCGATTGCTCAGTGGGTAGAGTTCTTGGCTGGCAACCAGATTTCCCTGGTTCGATTCCCATCCTGACCAGATTATTTTTAATTACAAATAATTTAAATAAAATATTTGTAATAATTTTTTTATAAAAATTCCTCTTTTTTAAAAATCTATTTTTAGACACATTACTTTTTCCATTCTCGTAACCATATAAGAAACCCCTTACATTATCACCTCTAAAGTAATGGGTATATACATTACTTTGAGGCTCATCGCCTGTAAAATTCATTAATAAAGTAAGATGTAAAGTAATCCATCGGCCCCTATGGCTATACATTACTTTACCCATTATTTGGTAATGTGTGGTTTTGCTGGGTAGATTACAAAAAAGGGTTCGGAAGTGAAGATACTTTTCTCATAAAACTCGCTTCCAAAAATAGAACTATCCACTTAAAATAGCACTAAAAATTTTTTAGTTCTAAAAATCGGCCCTTAAAACACTTACAGCGGTATTCATAAAAATTTTAAACAGTATTTCAAATCAATTTTAAGCAAAATTTGCTAAAATTGTATTCATAAACGAATTTTAGCTTAAAAAAGGTATTTTAAACCTTGTTTAAATAAACGAATTTTAAAATTGGTTCGACCCTATTTTAAACCTATTTTAAGACGACATTCTTGCTTTATGTTTATTTTAATTTTAAACATTTTTGCAAAAAATTGTCATTTAAACAAAAGAAGTTATTTGTTTTTGTTAAATAAATAATAGACTCTCTATATTTGATCAAAAGAATTGGTACAAACGATTTCTAAATGGAAAATGTGATATTTTTAATTGTATTTTGTTTATAATAGAAACTGTTGCCCAAATTTCAAACAATCGTCAGACGAAAATTTACAAAAAGAGGAGCGATCCGTTTTCAATTCCGTATAAAAAATTTAAGCAAAAATAATAATATTTTTGGATATTATTCATTGTGTTTTATAGTGGTGTGTTGTTTAATCAAAACAAAGAAAATAAAACCGGTTATTTGAATACTTTTTTATCTACAATAAAATCATTATCTATGTAACACTTTACTAGGCATTTTGTTTTGACTCTTTTTTCTTTTTTTTAGTTAATAAACAAGTTTTCATAAATTTTTTGTTTTATAAAAACAATATTTTTCTGAAAAACTACAAAAAAAAAATGCATAGAAACGAGTACCGTATGATTCAGTAATCATTGATTTGCATCATTACGATTAATATGACAAATAAAAAAATACAGTGTTGCCATCTTAAAGTTAAAAAATGATTAAATCGTTTATTAGTTAAAATACTGATTATGAATACGAATTTTTAATAAAACTTTTTTAGGCTTAAACTGTTTTTTAACTAAAATGCATTTGAAACTTGAATTAAGATTTTTTTATGAATACCGCTGTTAAAATTTAACCTTAACATTCAAAAAAATTGCTCTAAAAATATTTTTAAAAACAAAAATTAGCACATTAAAACAAAATGATAAATTCGTTTATGTTTTTACTATTTTTGAGCCTTTGAATTTTTTTTTTTTAATTTTGTTTAAAATATTTTTTGAAAAAAATAAATAGAATAAAAAAATGTTGCTCAATAAAAAAAAATATAAATTTTTATATTTGAATTTTTAAGGAAATTTCAAAAGAAATAAGCAGCTTTAAAGTGTAACAAGTGTATCTGAAAATAATTAAGTTAATTTGTGCATTTTAATAATATATTTTTTTAAATTAAAATTTATAATTTGGTTGTACTAATATAAGTAATATTTAGTAATTTTTGTTTGCTGACTTTGGCAAACCGATTATAAATTTCACTGAAATAGTTTACTAAAATTTACTATCGGCTACTAATTTTTTCTACTAATTTATTGTACTACACGTCAGCAGACATGTGTTGCTAAATAAGAAAAATTTCTCGTAATAACAGCAACATTTTCAGTTGCCATTACAGACTTTTTTTTGCTGAGAGTACCTAAAATGTAAGAGTCACATGATTTCTTATGCCGATTCACCATAAGAATTTTCAAAAGGGGGGAAAATATAAAACCCCCTAAAATAAAAGTCAGACGTAAACATTCAAAACGCTGATATACATATATTTTTTATTTGGTCTCCTCCACCAGAATCCGTTGTCGGATCCTTGTTATTTTGGAAAATGATTGATTTTGTTGTACAGTGTAAATGGTTTTTTGTTCCTTTTCCCCCTTTTTTAATTCCCAATACAATATTTTTTTCTTTATTAATAAACTATATGTTATTTCGAATAAAATAACATCCTTACAAATAAGTGTTATTGCTTTTGATCGAATTGCAATCAAATTTTTCTCTGGGTGAAGCAATAGTAAAGTTTTTGAAAGAAATATTTGTTACTGTCCAAAGCGTTAGGTCGAGTGTAAAAATGTCAACACAAATGTTTTAACAATGTAAAAACTATCACTGTTATTACAACGACGACAGTGACGATGACTCTCCTACTTAGAAAAGAACTAAAATAGAAAAAAAATATTAAATGGCTAAAAGCCAAAAGCAATCATATATGATACTGTGTTTATTTTTCATTTTTTTTTTAATAAATATTCTTCAATAAAGTTTTTGAAGTTTTGATAAGATCAAATTAAAATTGAATTTAAGGTCAGTATTAGTAAAAATCCTACCAAGTGCTCAGTAGATACAAACGAATTGTGTATTGTATTGATTACAGATGCCACTAATGATTGATATTGGTACACGAATTTGATACTATATATGTATGCCTAAAAAAATATTTAAATTTAAAATAAACCATTCAATTTTTTAAGTGTTTGTGGTGCAGCCTAGTACCCCGAATTTTACAGTTCAAATCCCGGAAAAGGCAAACATTTAAAAAATTTGTTCTTTTTTTTAAATCGAATAAAATATTCAAATGTTTAAACAGTAAATATATCATAGAAAATTAATATTTGTTCTGGTGCAGTAAGCAATAGTGTGAACTGTAAATCTGAATACACAGATGGATTCGATTGAAAAAATTTAAAAATTTGTAAAACGTAATTATATTTATGTGGAATATAAATATTAAATTAGACAATTAAAAATTGGCTTTCACAACTAAACTAAATACACCTTAAATAGTTTGTAAGTTAAAATAACAGAAAATACCATTTAAAAGAAATGATATTTCATTAAAAAATCGGTCTACTTACTTTTCATTAAAATCAAATGGTTTTTGTTATTTATTTAAACAACTGACATAAATGTTGTTTAAACAACTGACATAAATTGTTGCTTAAACAACCGGCATCTGACAACTGAATAATACAAGAAATGATTAATCAGTTAATAATAATAAATGTGTAAATTTTACCTACCAGTTCCGTAAAAATAACTGATTTTTGATTTATTTTAAATTGTTTCCGTTTTTGTATTTTTGTTTGTTTTTAATCTAAAAAAAAAGTATACTCACACAGTCTATAGACACATTTTTTTCATTAAACTACAAAAATTAAACTACATACAATTCTGAGTGTATAATTAAATATAAAGACCGTTATTGTAACCACCAGAATACGATTAGCAACAAATTAGGCGGACAAAACTGATACAATTTTCTGGGTGCAAGGGAATATATATCTCAAGTGAGAGAATTTTGGTCGAAGATTTTTAAGCAGGGCACTAATGGCGAGATTTTTCTCCTTTCGAAAACCCATTTGCATTAAAAATTAAGGAACCTTTTTTTAATCCCTTTTTTAACCCCATTTTTATTATTGAATATTCCGAAAATTGCCTTATCACGAGAAAACATATTATAATTCCTATTTTCTAGAAGAAGAAGTTTGAGCAGCACATTAAGGTGTAGACTTGGAACCTATTACATACCAATTTTTATCATGTTTCTGGCGAAAATTAATAAAAATTACCTTATTATTATATTTTAAATATCTCCTTTTAGCCGGGGACACTTTTTTTCTGATGAATCACCGATTTATCCAAGTTTCAGGCAAAATTTTTAAAAATTATAATTAAGTAAATTAGCCCATCATGTGAGGAACACACATTTTGAATTCTGGTTTTTCCGCTTTTAAAACTGAATTTTTTTTTATTAAATTTCTGTCAAAATTCTAGAAATTACCTTCTTATTGAATGATTCTATACATCAGGGTACAAATATTTTAAATTTCAATTTTAGGCTTCTATCCAAAACGGTTTGGTCATAAATTCCCAATTTTTTCATGTTCCTGGGCTAAAATTTTCAATGATACCGAATTGGTCAATACTCCAGGGCAGATATATTATAAATATATTACCGCTGTCCCCCAAGAGAGATATACATTATGTGAAGCTACCTTATTATTCACCCTTCATCCTTATTCCTTTATTGCTACTATAATTTGTTTTCATTAATTCAATTTTATTTATTTGATTTTATGTCAAATTTCTTAATTATCTAAATACTCTAAATACCATTTTATGAAATATTCTAAATACTGGTTTCTATTATAATCTGTTTTTTTTTTTGCTAATTATCCTTATTTTTTACTTTCCATAAAATCTGTTAAAGCTTTATTTATAAGTCATTTAAAAAAGCCCAGAATTGGGTCAGTTATTATTGTAAATCACAGAAATAAGTTGAATAATAAATATTTTAAAATCTTTCACACAAATTTGTTTTATTGAAATAATTAAAGGAATTTTGGTTAGATGTCATAGAGCTTTTTTCCAGGTATTGGGAAGTGTATACATATTTTTATTCTTTCACAAAAAATACACATGAAAAAAATTGCAATAATGTGCTCTTAAACATCTAAATGAATATTGATTTAAAAAATTAAACTATAATATGCACCTAACATATATATTTTTGGCAAATATTCATTTATGTTACGAACGAAATATAAAATTAATAATACTGTATTGCATATTGTAGCACACTCAATAGTGCTAATGAAGACAAGCTTTGCAGCAAATATTTGCTGCGCCACCTGGCGATAAATAGTGATAAAATTAATTTCTGCAATATCACACAAAATCACAGACACTAATTTCTTAAAGCTAGTTCATAGTTATAACTATTTGTCGGCAGGTGGCGCACTGTAAATTTTTCTAGTTCAGAGCTAGGCTGCATTATTTATGACGTTTAAGTGCGTGGGGGCTTTTTAGTTTGTCGAAAAAATTAAGTACGTTTTAAGCCTGAAAGCGATTTGGAAATACCAGGCGAACAGAAAAATCAGCAAGCAGAAAAAAAAAACAAAAAACATTTTTAAAAGTTATTTTTTGTTTTTAAGCCTGAAAACGGGTTGAAGTTATCAGGCGAACATAAAAATTAGCAAGCATAAAAAATGTTTGTAAACAAATTATTTTTGTTCTTTTCTGCTTGCTGGGTTTTATGTTCGCCTGATAGATTTCGGCTTTAAAATAAAATAGCAAAATTATTTTTTTTCGACAAAAAAAATATTTTGGGTCTTTTGAGCCTGAAAATGGTTTAAAGTTATCAGGCAAACAGAAAAATCAGCAAGCAGAAAAAACATTTTTAAACAAATTATTTTTGTTTGTAAACATAACTTGCCCTATTAACAACAACAAAACAAACGCATTATATACGTGTGTAACAATAAGAAAAAAAGGTACACAAAAAACTATGGTTCTTATGGTGTGAGAGGGGATGGGAAGAAAAATTTTTGTTTTAATTTTATTTTCTTTAGTGATCATCACTAGAGACAAAAAAAGGGGTGGGATGCTTAAAAATAGGCGAGTGTGGGGAGGGTTTGAATTTTATTTTTTAAAGTAATTTTTGGTTATTTTGAGGCTGAAAAAGCTTTGACGGTACCAGGCAAACAGAAAAATCAGCAAGCAGCAACAAATATTTAAAAAAAAAAATATTTTTGTTTGTAAAACAACAACAACATATTTAATACAAGCAAAAACAATCCCTGTTAACAACAACAAAACAAACACATTATATGCGTGTGTAACAAAAAGAAAAAATGTTAAAAAAAATAAGGTTCTTAAGTTGCTAGAGGGGATGGGAAAATTCTAGTTTTAAATTTATTTTCCGTAATCATGTTGATGAAAGGGGATGCTTAAAAATAAGCGAGTGTGGGGGAGGTTAAATTATTTTTTAGAAAAAGTAGAAATAAATTTTTGGTCATTTTAAGGCTGCAAATGCTTTGATGGTACCAGGGAAACAGAAAAATCAGCAAGCAGCAACAAATATTTTTAAACAATGTTGCCAATTTAGCAATTTTCTCTTAAATTATAACGTTTTTTAAATGCATTTAGCGGACAAAATTTGATTTAGCTATTAGTGGGATATCTAGCGATCGTTTGCAAGTCAATCTTGACATCAGCTTTTTTCGAGTCACTTTATAAGTGACTTGAACGGAATAGAATTAAATTGTGATATTGTCTTTAGCGTTTTTTTATATTTATTTCTATCTATCAGTATTGTTAAGATATTTTTTCTTTTAGCCATTTATTGCTAAACTTTTGCTATAAATTATTTTAAAACTCAGTTATTTTCTAGCGATTTTTTCTTGTCCAATTTAACGATATTTTTTTGAAGCAAAGTTGGCAACAGTGTTTTTAAAAAAATGTTTTTACGTTGTTATTGTTTCAAATATACAAAACAAACAAAAGCAAGCTTCTAATACAACAAAAACAAAATACATTAGATGCGTGGGCATGTGTATTTTTGTAACACAACAATAACAAGCTGGAGTAACAACAACGATTAAATTTTTTTGTGTAGTGTAACAAAACAAAAAAAATATATATAATAGAGGATCAACAATAACGATCTACGCATTATACAATACATTAGTTTTTTTTCGACAATTTGTTATTGTTGCAATAATTTACAAAAATATTTTTGTTAACATTTAAGTGCTTTCTGCTATTGTTGCATATGTTCGCCTGGTATTTTATTTACGGTACGAATAAAAAAAATATTTTTTAACGAAATTTGCTTTAATTTTTTACATTATATTATGCATATGGGTTAGTTAGAAAACAGTTTTTTTTTTATTTTGTCTAAAATTTTGGTTATTTTAAGCCTAAAATGGTTTGCGAACAGAACAGAAAAATCTGCAAGTACCAACAAAATTTTAAAACAAATTATTTTTAAAACAACTTTCGTTGTGTTTGTTTAAAATATGCAATACGAAAAAAACAAGCCCTATTAACAACAACAAAATATACGCTTTAGATGCGTGTGAACAAACAATATGAAAAAAATAATTGGCAAGCAATTCTGTGCTTTAGGGGCTAGAGGGGATGGAAAAATGATTGTTTTAAATTTATTTTCGGTTGTGGTGAAAGCAATGTTTAAAAAATAGACGAGTGTGGGGGAAGAAGGTAATTATTATTTTTAGAAATTGGAAACAGTTTTGGTTTTTTTAAGGCTGAAAACGCTTTAACGCTTCGTCTGAACAGAAAAATCAGCAAGCAGCAACAAATATTTTTAAACAATTTTTAAAGCCATTTTCTTGTCAATACATACTTATGATTTTTAAATGCATTTAGCGGGACAAAATGTGATTTAGCTATTAGTGGGATATCTAGCGATCTGTTGAAAGCCAATCTTGACATCTGTTTTTTTCAAGTGACTATTAGGATTTTTACACAAAATATTTTAATAAACCAAACAAAATAGAAGTAATAGAAGCAATTGTTAATATAAAAGTCACTTGGAAAAAACAGATGTCATATAGTGTTTATAGTTTTTTATATTTTTTGTTCAGTTAGTATTGCTGAAAAGATTTTATTAAGCGTTTAATCGCAAACTTTCTAAAATCTAACGTGAAATCTAGCAATATTTTGCAAGTCAATCTTTCTATTTTTTTAATATTTTCTATACATTTATTTCTTGGTCAATGTTGTTAAAATGATTTTATTAAGTGATTTTAAGTTTATTTTTAAAAAAATTTGTGATTAATTATAAATTTTTTAAATTGTTTAAGTAGTTGGTATTTTCTAGCGATTCGTTTTGTCTAATTTAACGATGTTTTTTGAAAACAGTTGGCAACAGTCTTTGAAGAAAATATTTTGCTTTTTAAAAAACTTTCGTTGTTATTGTTTCAAATATGCAAAAAACCAAAAACAAGAACTTGTCACAACAAAAACCAAACACATTAAATGCGTGAGCATGTGTTTTTTTTTTTTGGATTTATAACAGTACCATAACAAGCAAGAGAAACAACAACGATTAATTTATTTTTGTGCAGTTGTTACAAACAGAAAAACGTAACATAGAGGATCATAACATACTACATAGCATACTACACTATAAAAGTTTGTTGTCTGTTCGTTATTATTGCAAAGATTTGGAAGAATATTTTTAATGCTTTCTGCAATTATTTTGTATTTTAAATTATTATTATATTTATTTTTTTATTTTTAATTAAAATAATTTTTAAAACTTATTAAAACAAATTTCTTAAAAAATATATTTGTATCATTAATAAACTTAAAATATCAGGCGAACATATGCATCAATAGCAGAAAGCTTTAAAATAGAAAATATGCTTGTCAACTAAAATTCCTTGTAAATTTTTGCAGCAATAACAAATAGTAAAAAAAAAATAATATGGTGTAGTAGTATGAATGGATGTATGTAGTATGCACGGATCTTTGTTGTTGATCTTCTATGTTAAGTTTATTATTTTGTTATACGGCACAAACAAATTTAATTGTTGTTGCTTCTGCTTGTTATTGTTTTGTATGTTTTAAACAATAACAACGAAAGTTTTTGGTTTTTTTGTGTTTGTTTTTTAAACAATGTTGACGACTTTTTCAAAAATATTGTTAAACAAAAAATTGCTAAGTAATAAAACAATTTAAAAATTTTGCAATAAATTGCAATTTTTCTTAAATTTTACAAATTTTCCTTAAAAATTACAGACTTAAAGTTTAGCAAAAAAATATTTTGATTAAATAATATTTAATAATTTTAAATAATATTTTGATTAAATATTAAATTTTTAATTTACTTCTATTTCGTTTAATTTTTTAAGTCACAGATCTCATGATCTCCTACTTATAGCTAAATCACATTTTGCCCCGCTAAATGCATTTAAAAATCGCTAGATTTGATAATAAAATCGCTAAATTGGCAACATTGTTTAAAAATATTTGTTGCTGCTTGCTGATTTTTCTGTTCGCCTGGTATCGTCAAAGCGTTTTCAGGCTTAAAAGCACCAAAAATTGTTTTTAAAATTACTAAAAAATAATTAAACCCCCCTCCCCACACTCATATATTTTTTAAGCAACCGAAAATAAACTTAAAACAAGAATCCCCTCCAGCCCCTTAAGAACAAACTTTTTTGTACAATTTTTCCTTTTTTATTGTTACACACGCATCTAATGCGATTGTTTTGTTGTTGTTAATAGCTCTTGTTTTTGTTTGTATTGCATATTGGAAACAATCACAATGAAAGTTGATGTTTTAAAAACATAAATAATTTGCTTAAAAATATTTTTTCTACTTTCTGTTTTTTCTGTTCGCCTGGTGACTTCATATCGTTTTCAGGCCTAAAAGAACTTTCTGTAAAATAATTAAACCTCCCTCACACTTATGCATTTCTTAAGCGTCTCTTTTCAACACAACTGAAACCAAACTTAAAACAAGAATTTTTCCATTCCTCACGTGCCTCATATAGTGCGTGTATTTTCTTTTTGTAAAAAGGGCTTGTTTTTTTTGGATTGCATATTTGAAACAGTCACAAGCAAATTGTTGTTTTACAAACAAAAATAATTTTTTTAATACTATTCTTCTCTGCTTGCTGATTTTTCGGTTCGCCTGATAACTGCAAACCGTTTTCAGGCTTTAAAGAACCAAAATTATTTTTAGACAAAATAAAAAAACTTTTTTGGAACCACACCTTCCCGTCCATCACTCTTAATAACATAAAGAAATTAAATTAAAACAAATTTCCTAAATTTGTACCACAAATAAACTTAAAATACCAGGCGAACATATGCAAAAATAGCAGAAGGCATTTAAATGTCAACAAAAATAATTTTGCAACAATATCAAATAGTAAAAAAAAAAACATAAAAAAAAACTAATGTATTGTAGTACGCATCGATCATTGTTGTTGATCCTCTATATTAAATTTTTTGCTTTGTTACATTACACAAAAAACTTTACTCTTGCTTGTTTTGTTTCGTCACAAAAAAAAAAAAAAAAAAAAAAAAAAAAATAACAAAAATGCACATGCTCACGCAACTAATGTATTTTTTTTGTTGTATTAAAAGCTTGATTTTGTTTGTATAGCATATTTGAAAAAAAAACCATTTTTTTTTCAAACACTGCTGCCAACTGTATTACAAAATATATGGTTTAATTGAACAAATAAAAAATCGCTAGAAAATAGTGAAGTTAGAAAATAATTTATCGAAAAAGTTTAGCAATAAATCGCAAAATAAAAACATCTCAACAAAACTGATGGATAGAAATAAATATATAAAAAACGGCAAAAACAATATGACAATTTAATACTATTCCGTTTAGTTTTTTAAAATATTTTGTGGGAAAAACACTAAAAAAAAATAAAATAAAAAACCCTGAAAAAGTGGATGTCAAGATTGAAAGATCGCTAGATTTCCCATTAATAGCTAAGTCAAATTTTGTCCCGCTAAATGCATTTAAAGATCGCTAAAGTTGGCAAAAAACTTCTAAATTGACAACATTGATTAAAAATATTTCTTGCTGCTTGCTGATTTTTCTGTTCGCCTGGTAACTTGAAACCGTATTTTAGATTTAAAGAACCCAAAAATAATTTATTTAAAAATTTTCGTCGGTGCTTGCTGATTTTTCTGTTCGCCTGGTGGTTGCAAATGGTTTTCAGGCTTAAAAGAAGCAAAATTTTTGTTTCGACAAAATTAAAAAAAAAACTCACATTTAATAATCGCCAATTAACGAGAAAATAGCTACATTGACAACAGTGTTAAAAATTTTCAACGTTGCTTGCTGATTTTTCTGTTCGCCTGGTGGCTGCAAATCGTTTTCAGGTTTAAAAGAAGCAAAATTTTTGTTTCGACAAAATTAAAAAAAACCT
>OX456526.1:136302055-136312055 GCA_949748255.1 Eustalomyia histrio | reverse complement strand
AATGCAAAATTTTTGTTTCACTCAATATTACACTCAAACGAAAGGAAATACTAAGGGCATCAAATAAAACTACTTTTCGCTGCGAAATTCCTCTTAGTTCCTGAGAAAATGATGATTATGGAAAATCGATTATGGAAATTTTAATGCATTTCAATGCAAAATCCATACTAAATCTCAAAATTTCCCAGAGATTTATATACCGCTAAATAGCTCTTTAAATTCCCTTTCATTTGAGTATAATAATGTATAATATTGAGAGAAAAAATTTTTTTCGATTTTTTGCAAAAAAGGATGATGTATACACTGCCTTTTTTGCCAAAAAATGCAAAATTTTTGTTTCACTCAATATTACACTCAAACGAAAGGAAATACTAAGGGCATCAAATAAAACTACTTTTCGCTGCGAAATTCCTCTTAGTTCCTGAGAAAATGATGATTATGGAAAATCGATTATGGAAATTTTAATGCATTTCAATGCAAAATCCATACTAAATCTCAAAATTTCCCAGAGATTTATATACTGCTAAATATCTCTTTAAATTCCCTTTCATTTGAGTATAATAATGTATAATATTGAGAGAAAAATTTTTTTTCGATTTTTTGCAAAAAAGGATGATGTATACACTGCCTTTTTTGCCAAAAAATGCAAAATTTTTGTTTCACTCAATATTACACTCAAACGAAAGGAAATACTAAGGGCATCAAATAAAACTACTTTTCGCTGCGAAATTCCTCTTAGTTCCTGAGAAAATGATGATTATGGAAAATCGATTATGGAAATTTTAATGCATTTCAATGCAAAATCCATACTAAATCCCGAAATTTCCCAGAGATTTATATACTGCTAAATAGCTCTTTAAATTCCCTTTCATTTGAGTATAATAATGTATAATATTGAGAGAAAAAATTTTTTTCGATTTTTTGCAAAAAAGGATGATGTATACACTGCCTTTTTTGCCAAAAAATGCAAAATTTTTGTTTCACTCAATATTACACTCAAACGAAAGGAAATACTAAGGGCATAAAATAAAACTACTTTTCTCTGCGAAATTCCTCTTAGTTCCTGAGAAAATGATGATTATGGAAAATCGATTATGGAAATTTTAATGCATTTCAATGCAAAATCCATACTAAATCCCGAAATTTCCCAGAGATTTATATACTGCTAAATAGCTCTTTAAATTCCCTTTCATTTGAGTATAATAATGTATAATATTGAGAGAAAAAATTTTTTTCGATTTTTTGCAAAAAAGGATGATGTATACACTGCCTTTTTTGCCAAAAAATGCAAAATTTTTGTTTCACTCAATATTACACTCAAACGAAAGGAAATACTAAGGGCATAAAATAAAACTACTTTTCGCTGCGAAATTCCTCTTAGTTCCTGAGAAAATGATGATTATGGAAAATTGATTATGGAAATTTTAATGCATTTCAATGCAAAATCCATACTAAATCTCAAAATTTCCCAGAGATTTATATACTGCTAAATAGCTCTTTAAATTCCCTTTCATTTGAGTATAATAATGTATAATATTGAGAGAAAAAATTTTTTTCGATTTTTTGCAAAAAAGGATGATGTATACACTGCCTTTTTTGCCAAAAAATGCAAAACTTTTGTTTCACTCAATATTACACTCAAACGAAAGGAAATACTAAGGGCATCAAATAAAACTACTTTTCGCTGCGAAATTCCTCTTAGTTCCTGAGAAAATGATGATTATGGAAAATCGATTATGGAAATTTTAATGCATTTCAATGCAAAATCCATACTAAATCTCAAAATTTCCCAGAGATTTATATACTGCTAAATATCTCTTTAAATTCCCTTTCATTTGAGTATAATAATGTATAATATTGAGAGAAAAATTTTTTTTCGATTTTTTGCAAAAAAGGATGATGTATACACTGCCTTTTTTGCCAAAAAATGCAAAATTTTTGTTTCACTCAATATTACACTCAAACGAAAGGAAATACTAAGGGCATCAAATAAAACTACTTTTCGCTGCGAAATTCCTCTTAGTTCCTGAGAAAATGATGATTATGGAAAATCGATTATGGAAATTTTAATGCATTTCAATGCAAAATCCATACTAAATCCCGAAATTTCCCAGAGATTTATATACTGCTAAATAGCTCTTTAAATTCCCTTTCATTTGAGTATAATAATGTATAATATTAAGAGAAAAAATTTTTTTCGATTTTTTGCAAAAAAGGATGATGTATATATACACTGCCTTTTTTGCCAAAAAATGCAAAATTTTTGTTTCACTCAATATTACACTCAAACGAAAGGAAATACTAAGGGCATCAAATAAAACTACTTTTCGCTGCGAAATTCCTCTTAGTTCCTGAGAAAATGATGATTATGGAAAATCGATTATGGAAATTTTAATGCATTTCAATGCAAAATCCATACTAAATCCCGAAATTTCCCAGAGATTTATATACTGCTAAATAGCTCTTTAAATTCCCTTTCATTTGAGTATAATAATGTATAATATTGAGAGAAAAAATTTTTTTCGATTTTTTGCAAAAAAGGATGATGTATACACTGCCTTTTTTGCCAAAAAATGCAAAATTTTTGTTTCACTCAATATTACACTCAAACGAAAGGAAATACTAAGGGCATCAAATAAAACTACTTTTCGCTGCGAAATTCCTCTTAGTTCCTGAGAAAATGATGATTATGGAAAATCGATTATGGAAATTTTAATGCATTTCAATGCAAAATCCATACTAAATCTCAAAATTTCCCAGAGATTTATATACTGCTAAATATCTCTTTAAATTCCCTTTCATTTGAGTATAATAATGTATAATATTGAGAGAAAATTTTTTTTTCGATTTTTTGCAAAAAAGGATGATGTATACACTGCCTTTTTTGCCAAAAAATGCAAAATTTTTGTTTCACTCAATATTACACTCAAACGAAAGGAAATACTAAGGGCATCAAATAAAACTACTTTTCGCTGCGAAATTCCTCTTAGTTCCTGAGAAAATGATGATTATGGAAAATCGATTATGGAAATTTTAATGCATTTCAATGCAAAATCCATACTAAATCTCAAAATTTCCCAGAGATTTATATACCGCTAAATAGCTCTTTAAATTCCCTTTCATTTGAGTATAATAATGTATAATATTGAGAGAAAATTTTTTTTTCGATTTTTTGCAAAAAAATGCAAAATTTTTGTTTCACTCAATATTACACTCAAACAAAAGGAAATACTAAGGGCATAAAATAAAACTACTTTTCGCTGCGAAATTCCTCTTAGTTCCTGAGAAAATGATGATTATGGAAAATCGATTATGGAAATTTTAATGCATTTCAATGCAAAATCCATACTAAATCCCGAAATTTCCCAGAGATTTATATACTGCTAAATAGCTCTTTAAATTCCCTTTTATTTGAGTATAATAATGTATAATATTAAGAGAAAAAATTTTTTTCGATTTTTTGCAAAAAAGGATGATGTATACACTGCCTTTTTTGCCAAAAAATGCAAAATTTTTGTTTCACTCAATATTACACTCAAACGAAAGGAAATACTAAGGGCATCAAATAAAACTACTTTTCGCTGCGAAATTCCTCTTAGTTCCTGAGAAAATGATGATTATGGAAAATCGATTATGGAAATTTTAATGCATTTCAATGCAAAATCCATACTAAATCCCGAAATTTCCCAGAGATTTATATACTGCTAAATAGCTCTTTAAATTCCCTTTCATTTGAGTATAATAATGTATAATATTAAGAGAAAAAATTTTTTTCGATTTTTTGCAAAAAAGGATGATGTATACACTGCCTTTTTTGCCAAAAAATGCAAAATTTTTGTTTCACTCAATATTACACTCAAACGAAAGGAAATACTAAGGGCATCAAATAAAACTACTTTTCGCTGCGAAATTCCTCTTAGTTCCTGAGAAAATGATGATTATGGAAAATCGATTATGGAAATTTTATAATCAACTGATTTTATTAAGATGTTTATTACAGAAAGTGGAGGGGGCCAAGTAACAATTGCGTCGTGGAGGGGGGGTGCGCAACAACAACTGTTCCGGAAACCAACAATGCATTTCAATGCAAAATCCATACTAAATCCCGAAATTTCCCAGAGATTTATATACTGCTAAATAGCTCTTTAAATTCCCTTTCATTTGAGTATAATAATGTATAATATTGAGAGAAAAAATTTTTTTCGATTTTTTGCAAAAAAGGATGATGTATACACTGCCTTTTTTGCCAAAAAATGCAAAATTTTTTTTTCACTCAATATTACACTCAAACGAAAGGAAATACTAAGGGCATCAAATAAAACTACTTTTCGCTGCGAAATTCCTCTTAGTTCCTGAGAAAATGATGATTATGGAAAATCGATTATGGAAATTTTAATGCATTTCAATGCAAAATCCATACTAAATCCCGAAATTTCCCAGAGATTTATATACTGCTAAATAGCTCTTTAAATTCCCTTTCATTTGAGTATAATAATGTATAATATTGAGAGAAAAAATTTTTTTCGATTTTTTGCAAAAAAGGATGATGTATACACTGCCTTTTTTGCCAAAAAATGCAAAATTTTTTTTTCACTCAATATTACACTCAAACGAAAGGAAATACTAAGGGCATCAAATAAAACTACTTTTCGCTGCGAAATTCCTCTTAGTTCCTGAGAAAATGATGATTATGGAAAATCGATTATGGAAATTTTAATGCATTTCAATGCAAAATCCATACTAAATCTCAAAATTTCCCAGAGATTTATATACCGCTAAATAGCTCTTTAAATTCCCTTTCATTTGAGTATAATAATGTATAATATTGAGAGAAAATTTTTTTTTCGATTTTTTGCAAAAAAATGCAAAATTTTTGTTTCACTCAATATTACACTCAAACAAAAGGAAATACTAAGGGCATAAAATAAAACTACTTTTCGCTGCGAAATTCCTCTTAGTTCCTGAGAAAATGATGATTATGGAAAATCGATTATGGAAATTTTAATGCATTTCAATGCAAAATCCATACTAAATCCCGAAATTTCCCAGAGATTTATATACTGCTAAATAGCTCTTTAAATTCCCTTTCATTTGAGTATAATAATGTATAATATTGAGAGAAAAAATTTTTTTCGATTTTTTGCAAAAAAGGATGATGTATACACTGCCTTTTTTGCCAAAAAATGCAAAATTTTTGTTTCACTCAATATTACACTCAAACGAAAGGAAATACTAAGGGCATCAAATAAAACTACTTTTCGCTGCGAAATTCCTCTTAGTTCCTGAGAAAATGATGATTATGGAAAATCGATTATGGAAATTTTAATGCATTTCAATGCAAAATCCATACTAAATCCCGAAATTTCCCAGAGATTTATATACTGCTAAATAGCTCTTTAAATTCCCTTTCATTTGAGTATAATAATGTATAATATTGAGAGAAAAAATTTTTTTCGATTTTTTGCAAAAAAGGATGATGTATACACTGCCTTTTTTGCCGAAAAATGCAAAATTTTTTTTTCACTCAATATTACACTCAAACGAAAGGAAATACTAAGGGCATCAAATAAAACTACTTTTCGCTGCGAAATTCCTCTTAGTTCCTGAGAAAATGATGATTATGGAAAATCGATTATGGAAATTTTAATGCATTTTAATGCAAAATCCATACTAAATCTCAAAATTTCCCAGAGATTTATATACTGCTAAATAGCTCTTTAAATTCCCTTTCATTTGAGTATAATAATGTATAATATTGAGAGAAAAAATTTTTTTCGATTTTTTGCAAAAAAGGATGATGTATATATACACTGCCTTTTTTGCCAAAAAATGCAAAATTTTTGTTTCACTCAATATTACACTCAAACGAAAGGAAATACTAAGGGCATCAAATAAAACTACTTTTCGCTGCGAAATTCCTCTTAGTTCCTGAGAAAATGATGATTATGGAAAATCGATTATGGAAATTTTAATGCATTTCAATGCAAAATCCATACTAAATCTCAAAATTTCCCAGAGATTTATATACTGCTAAATATCTCTTTAAATTCCCTTTCATTTGAGTATAATAATGTATAATATTGAGAGAAAAATTTTTTTTCGATTTTTTGCAAAAAAGGATGATGTATACACTGCCTTTTTTGCCAAAAAATGCAAAATTTTTGTTTCACTCAATATTACACTCAAACGAAAGGAAATACTAAGGGCATCAAATAAAACTACTTTTCGCTGCGAAATTCCTCTTAGTTCCTGAGAAAATGATGATTATGGAAAATCGATTATGGAAATTTTAATGCATTTCAATGCAAAATCCATACTAAATCTCAAAATTTCCCAGAGATTTATATACCGCTAAATAGCTCTTTAAATTCCCTTTCATTTGAGTATAATAATGTATAATATTGAGAGAAAAATTTTTTTTTCGATTTTTTGCAAAAAAATGCAAAATTTTTGTTTCACTCAATATTACACTCAAACGAAAGGAAATACTAAGGGCATCAAATAAAACTACTTTTCGCTGCGAAATTCCTCTTAGTTCCTGAGAAAATGATGATTATGGAAAATCGATTATGGAAATTTTAATGCATTTCAATGCAAAATCCATACTAAATCCCGAAATTTCCCAGAGATTTATATACTGCTAAATAGCTCTTTAAATTCCCTTTCATTTGAGTATAATAATGTATAATATTGAGAGAAAAAATTTTTTTCGATTTTTTGCAAAAAAGGATGATGTATACACTGCCTTTTTTGCCAAAAAATGCAAAATTTTTGTTTCACTCAATATTACACTCAAACGAAAGGAAATACTAAGGGCATCAAATAAAACTACTTTTCGCTGCGAAATTCCTCTTAGTTCCTGAGAAAATGATGATTATGGAAAATCGATTATGGAAATTTTAATGCATTTTAATGCAAAATCCATACTAAATCTCAAAATTTCCCAGAGATTTATATACTGCTAAATAGCTCTTTAAATTCCCTTTCATTTGAGTATAATAATGTATAATATTGAGAGAAAAAATTTTTTTCGATTTTTTGCAAAAAAGGATGATGTATACACTGCCTTTTTTGCCAAAAAATGCAAAATTTTTGTTTCACTCAATATTACACTCAAACGAAAGGAAATACTAAGGGCATCAAATAAAACTACTTTTCGCTGCGAAATTCCTCTTAGTTCCTGAGAAAATGATGATTATGGAAAATCGATTATGGAAATTTTAATGCATTTTAATGCAAAATCCATACTAAATCTCAAAATTTCCCAGAGATTTATATACTGCTAAATAGCTCTTTAAATTCCCTTTCATTTGAGTATAATAATGTATAATATTGAGAGAAAAAATTTTTTTCGATTTTTTGCAAAAAAGGATGATGTATACACTGCCTTTTTTGCCAAAAAATGCAAAATTTTTGTTTCACTCAATATTACACTCAAACGAAAGGAAATACTAAGGGCATCAAATAAAACTACTTTTCGCTGCGAAATTCCTCTTAGTTCCTGAGAAAATGATGATTATGGAAAATCGATTATGGAAATTTTAATGCATTTTAATGCAAAATCCATACTAAATCTCAAAATTTCCCAGAGATTTATATACTGCTAAATAGCTCTTTAAATTCCCTTTCATTTGAGTATAATAATGTATAATATTGAGAGAAAAAATTTTTTTCGATTTTTTGCAAAAAAGGATGATGTATACACTGCCTTTTTTGCCAAAAAATGCAAAATTTTTGTTTCACTCAATATTACACTCAAACGAAAGGAAATACTAAGGGCATCAAATAAAACTACTTTTCGCTGCGAAATTCCTCTTAGTTCCTGAGAAAATGATGATTATGGAAAATCGATTATGGAAATTTTAATGCATTTTAATGCAAAATCCATACTAAATCTCAAAATTTCCCAGAGATTTATATACTGCTAAATAGCTCTTTAAATTCCCTTTCATTTGAGTATAATAATGTATAATATTGAGAGAAAAATTTTTTTTCGATTTTTTGCAAAAAAATGCAAAATTTTTGTTTCACTCAATATTACACTCAAACGAAAGGAAATACTAAGGGCATAAAATAAAACTACTTTTCGCTGCGAAATTCCTCTTAGTTCCTGAGAAAATGATGATTATGGAAAATCGATTATGGAAATTTTAATGCATTTCAATGCAAAATCCATACTAAATCTCAAAATTTCCCAGAGATTTATATACTGCTAAATAGCTCTTTAAATTCCCTTTCATTTGAGTATAATAATGTATAATATTGAGAGAAAAAATTTTTTTCGATTTTTTGCAAAAAAGGATGATGTATACACTGCCTTTTTTGCCAAAAAATGCAAAATTTTTGTTTCACTCAATATTACACTCAAACGAAAGGAAATACTAAGGGCATCAAATAAAACTACTTTTCGCTGCGAAATTCCTCTTAGTTCCTGAGAAAATGATGATTATGGAAAATCGATTATGGAAATTTTAATGCATTTTAATGCAAAATCCATACTAAATCTCAAAATTTCCCAGAGATTTATATACTGCTAAATAGCTCTTTAAATTCCCTTTCATTTGAGTATAATAATGTATAATATTGAGAGAAAAATTTTTTTTCGATTTTTTGCAAAAAAATGCAAAATTTTTGTTTCACTCAATATTACACTCAAACGAAAGGAAATACTAAGGGCATAAAATAAAACTACTTTTCGCTGCGAAATTCCTCTTAGTTCCTGAGAAAATGATGATTATGGAAAATCGATTATGGAAATTTTAATGCATTTCAATGCAAAATCCATACTAAATCTCAAAATTTCCCAGAGATTTATATACTGCTAAATAGCTCTTTAAATTCCCTTTCATTTGAGTATAATAATGTATAATATTGAGAGAAAAAATTTTTTTCGATTTTTTGCAAAAAAGGATGATGTATACACTGCCTTTTTTGCCAAAAAATGCAAAATTTTTGTTTCACTCAATATTACACTCAAACGAAAGGAAATACTAAGGGCATCAAATAAAACTACTTTTCGCTGCGAAATTCCTCTTAATTCCTGAGAAAATGATGATTATGGAAAATCGATTATGGAAATTTTAATGCATTTTAATGCAAAATCCATACTAAATCTCAAAATTTCCCAGAGATTTATATACTGCTAAATAGCTCTTTAAATTCCCTTTCATTTGAGTATAATAATGTATAATATTGAGAGAAAAAATTTTTTTCGATTTTTTGCAAAAAAGGATTTTTTGCCAAAAAATGCAAAATTTTTGTTTCACTCAATATTACACTCAAACGAAAGGAAATACTAAGGGCATCAAATAAAACTACTTGTCGCTGCGAAATTCCTCTTAGTTCCTGAGAAAATGATGATTATGGAAAATCGATTATGGAAATTTTAATGCATTTCAATGCAAAATCCATACTAAATCTCAAAATTTCCCAGAGATTTATATACTGCTAAATAGCTCTTTAAATTCCCTTTCATTTGAGTATAATAATGTATAATATTGAGAGAAAAAATTTTTTTCGATTTTTTGCAAAAAAGGATGATGTATACACTGCCTTTTTTGCCAAAAAATGCAAAATTTTTGTTTCACTCAATATTACACTCAAACGAAAGGAAATACTAAGGGCATCAAATAAAACTACTTTTCGCTGCGAAATTCCTCTTAGTTCCTGAGAAAATGATGATTATGGAAAATCGATTATGGAAATTTTAATGCATTTTAATGCAAAATCCATACTAAATCTCAAAATTTCCCAGAGATTTATATACTGCTAAATAGCTCTTTAAATTCCCTTTCATTTGAGTATAATAATGTATAATATTGAGAGAAAAATTTTTTTTCGATTTTTTGCAAAAAAATGCAAAATTTTTGTTTCACTCAATATTACACTCAAACGAAAGGAAATACTAAGGGCATAAAATAAAACTACTTTTCGCTGCGAAATTCCTCTTAGTTCCTGAGAAAATGATGATTATGGAAAATCGATTATGGAAATTTTAATG